>OZ007572.1:60193695-60238695 GCA_963931925.1 Onchidella celtica
ATATGTGAGTGTGCATGAGAAAACCCGGTATAAGTCGGCAGAGCTGATTTTAAGAAAAACGGCTTTGAAGTGAAAATAATGGGTCCGACACAAACCTCCAACTTGGCTGTTGTTTAGGGGACCGTGGCATGTTACAGGGTAAACTGTAGACGAGCAGTGAACACTACTCACTATGATCTCTATAACGGCTTTGTAATTAGACTACGGCCTCCTAACAAGATCAAAAAACTTCCGACTCGGCTGTTGCTAGGGGACCGTGGCATGTTACAGGGTAAACTGTAGATGAGCAGTGAACACTACTCACTATGATCTCTATAACTGCTTAGTTATTAGACTACGGTCTCCTAACAGCAATCACTCCAATATTACTTGGTCAATTAGCCATGGCCACTAATACGATTAAATGCCATTTTCTCAAAATCTTGTGTTAGGGGGGTCATTGTCTTCAATTTATCACAAATGTCTTGTCTTTTATTATATGTACAGAACTCAAAATGTCATGTTGCCGACTTATACCGGGTTTTCTCATGCACACTCACATATTGTTTATGTCAGTCTGACTTGCTGTAAAGCGGTAAGGAAATGCTTAATCTGTGGTAACAGTAAATTCAGTATTATTTGGGAGGCGGAGAGAGGAATTACGTTCCATTTCCGTACATGGGGGCTATGTCCAATATGGGGCTTGGGCCCCTTTCATGCTGCAAAGTAAAGAGATTTGTGCTCTGAAGATTTGCTACCCTTGGCATCTGCGCCTGACTTTCTGTTGTTATTGTTGTTTCTTCTTGTTTCTGATCTTGTATTTCTTCCTTTTGTTCTTCTAGCTGTCTTCCTTAACCCCCGAAAGGACTTTTTGGCCTCCGATGAGTCGGTGCATTAAGAACACCGCGAAAAAAATTAACAGGCCCGCTCCGATTGGGGATTCGAACTTGGGACATCTGGCAGGGAGATCAAACTCTAGTATTCAAGGACAAATTCAGATTAATAGTGGTTCGAGAGACTCTCATAGTTGCCTACTCAAAGAAGGCACTTGGGGTCTGAAGAGGTAATGCCTGTCAAAGACGTACACACTTACACGTACTTTTGCGCTTTCCTTACTTTCTGTCGTCAGTGACAAATTTTCTTTTCTCTCCGTTTTTTTGGGGGGGGGGGGAAGGGGGGGGAGTTGTTTTGATTTAGCCTTTCTGTCACTGATGGACATCCTCCCATTCGTCTTTCTGCATTCCCCACCTGTAGGCTGCATGTCTTTACTCACATAATTTAGCAGTTTTGATGAAGGAGGTAGAAGGACAGAGGGAATAAGATACGCCAATGCAGGCTCTGCACATACAAAGCTTGGTGTCGGAAGATCCCAATATCTCAGCTCAGGGGGGAAATGAATAAATTATCGTTTCCCCTGAAGAATGCTTTTGCGGTTATTGTGTAATTTTGCCATCAAAGTTGAAATTTACCCCCCCCCCAAAAAAAAACCAACAAAAAACAAGTGAAATATTGTTAACGCCCGGGAGGTTGGGGGGGGGGGGGGGACTGGAATTGGGGTAAGATTTGATGGTGGGAAATGTCAGAAGGATGAGGATAGAATGAAGGCCAAGCCCTTCGGGAGTGTTTTGAAAAGGGGTAGGGGATATGACAACTGCCTTTCCCCTCCCGTCCCCCCCCCCCCCGACACTGGTACTCATGCAGGACCTATTATTATTGAATTTCTCTTTTCCCCCATCCCAAAATTTTCCGAGTGAGTTCATAACTCAACCCTGACCCTTGACCTGTAACCTATGATCCCAACCTGCGGGCATGTCAGTGATGCCGTCACGCCGACCTGGCGCCGACATCAGGGATGACTCATCCACAGAATGGCCAAAATAGTGGTATGTTTATGTGAGATCATCAGTGTGTCTGTCAGTGTGTATGTGGGGATGTATAGAGAAACGAAGGGTATACCCAGGGACTACTGTACCCTAGGAAACCGATGGTGGAGCCGTAACGTAATTTGCTGAGGGGAGATGGAACGAAGAATTTTTGGAATATACAGAATTAACAAAGTGAACATTACAGAAAGGAAGCCAGATAGAAATTAGGAGGGAGAAAGTGAGAAGTGAGTACTACATGTGTTGGAGGACGAATCGCGAAATGCGTAGTTTCCTGAGTTTGGTGTAATTTTCTCAGTAAGTCAGTTGGTCAATCTCTTATTCAGTCGGTTATTTAGAATGTCGGCCTCTGAATAAGACAGTCCGCACGTCAGTCAATCGATCGATTGAAAAATTGGTTGATTAATGGGTCAGTCAATCAGTCAGTCAGTCAGACAGTCAGTCATACAGTCAGTCGATCGATTGAAAAATTGGTTGATTAATGGGTCAGTCAATCAGTCAGTCAGTCAGTCAGTCAGTCAGTCATACAGTCAGTCGATCGATTGAAAAATTGGTTAATTAAAGAGTCAGTCAGTCAGTCAGTCGGGCAGGCAGTCAGTCAGTCAGTCAGTCAGGCAAACAGTCAGTCAGTCAGTCAGGCAGGCAGGCAGTCAGGCAGGCAGTCAGTCAGGCAGGCAGTCAGTCAGTCAGTCAGTCAGTTAGTCAGGCAAGCAGTCAGTCAGTCAGTCAGTCAGTCAGGCAGTCAGGCAGTCAGTCAGTCAGTCAGTCAGTCAGGCAGTCAGGCAGTCAGTCAGGCAGGCAGGCAGGCAGGCAGTCAGACAGGCAGGCAGGCAGGCAGTCAGTCAGTCAGGGAGGCAGTCAGGCAGGCAGGTGGGCAGGCAGGCAGTCAGACAGTCAGTCAGTCCACAAAGACCAGTGGCTAGTCATCCCTAGGATAAAAACAAATACGCCCGTCTGTCAGTACAGAAGATTCTTCTCAGCTCTACAAAGGTTGAGTACAAAGCTAAACTCAGTCAGTGAATCAGTTCTTCTACTGGGATCAGCCCACTGACCAAAGTAACAACTACTTGAAATCTCCCACCTTGACACCACCACAATTTCTGCACACATCACTCCGAGATTACAATCTTCCTCATCGCTAGCAATCTTCCATTCTCACATCTGTTACAGATCACCAGCACCGTCACGGCTTGCACTGTAAATCTCTGTAGCTGACCATTAGTCACACTACAAACACATCGACCTTGCCGATGCTGCCGTCATCACAGTTATCATCATCTTTCATTTCTCATCTCTACCCCATGGCAATCACCAACTTCATTGTTTTATATTGATAATAAAGTCATGAGCATCGTCACCATCATCATCATTAATACATGTATATTGTTCTCTTCTTGAACTCCGTCATCATTTTCTCAGTTATGACAATCATTATCACCAACCACTGTCTATATCGCCACCATCACCACCATCATCATCATCATCATCAGCAACGACAACACGACCACAACCATCAATCATCATCATCAGTATCAACAATAACAACACCATCATTATCATCAACACCACCACCATCTCATCATCAATAACACCACCACCATCTCATCATCAATAACACCACCACCATCTCATCATCAATAACACCACCACCATCTCATCATCAATAACACCACCACCATCTCATCATCAATAACACCACCACCATCTCATCATCAATAACACCACCACCATCTCATCATCAATAACACCACCACCATCTCATCATCAATAACACCACCACCATCTCATCATCAATAACACCACCACCATCTCATCATCAATAACACCACCACCATCTCATCATCAATAACACCACCACCATCTCATCATCAATAACACCACCACCATCTCATCATCAATAACACCACCACCATCGCCACCATTACCATCTTCATCATCATCATCATCATCATCATCATCAATACCATCATCCTGATGAGAAATGAAAACAAACTCAGCCTTGTTCACAAGACTGGAAACACCCTGGAGCACAACGTGGCTGGAGCTAGAGTTGATGTTTACATGTCACTCACCCCAGTTACAGCTCAGGTTTAGCCGTGAACTACATGTATTCTCTCGGGAATCCCACTCACTACCACGATATCAATCTCAGTCTGAGAGAGAATCTGTATTCCCACAGCTGTGTGCTCCTTTATCAACAATATCTTCCCCCTCCCCCCGACAAAACCACGACCCTACGATTCGTAGAGATTTACGTCTCATCTTTTTCCACCACGATTACTGTCCTTGTTAGCATATTTTATACTGCACACTCTTCTCAGCACTACGAGAAACATATTGGCTCAAACCCACCGATCTGAATGTCAAACTCTATGGTGCGCTGCCAGAACTGCAGAAAACCGTAGATTTTCTTAAAAGAACAAATCTGCAGATTTAGATTTGGTGAACGAAAGAAGAATAAGAAGGTCATTGTAAGCATAGTTGTCTCTAAAACAAGTGTCAAGTGTGTGCACTAACAGGGCCGTGGTGAAATGAACCTATTCGCTCTACATTCGTGAATGGGATTATTCGATTGTTTCTTTTTGAAGTCCATGTTATTAAATTTCACGGTGATTTACAACAACAACAACAACAACAACATCTCAGCAACACTACTCGTATATTAAAGATAAAATAGAAAGACCGTAGACAAAGCCACCACATAATGACGGAATCCTGGAAAGAATGTATAACATTCAGTGGCTATTTATCCGTGGGCTAAAAACAAACAAATACACCGTCTATCGGCGGAGAAGATTCTCGAGCCCGCCAAAGGTTGCCTACAAGGCTGAACCTGAGTCTTTACCCCACGGTATTCTAGAACATGTGGGAACAATCTAGAGGCAAACTCTCTACAGCGGCTCTAACGACCAGGGCCTGTGTAGAATCATTAGTTACATCCCTCATTTTTTTTTGTTTTTGGTCACATAATTGGGATGAACTGTTATCTAGTCCTGACGCCTGCGTGTCAGACCGGCTTCAAGACGAACTGCTGTGCATTTGAGCTTATTCCGTAATTTATTTTTCAGTTTTCATGTATGACTATTATTGAATTGTCCTGACTCGTGCAAAATCTGGATATTACCCTAGAACAAGGGTGTCTTCAATGAGTTTCTCTGTGTCAGTGAGCTACCTTTGTTCAGCTTTTTGGAAAGCAACATTATGAAAATTATCATGATCATGTTGCTACAAAATTATAAAAGTGGGCTGACCAAATCAGAGGAATGGAAGACAACAGACGGACAGGGTGCTGCACTGAATGGAGGTCTAGAAAGGAAAGGGGACAAGAGGACGCCTCGGGAGACCATGGAGAGATGATATTGTGCAGACATGTGGACAAGGCGTGGACAGGCGTGGACAAGGCGTGGACAAGGCGTGGACAAGGCGGACGAAAAACAGAATAATGTAGATCATTGGCGGAGGGCAAGAGCCTGCAGTGGACCGGCGAGGCCTAACAAGAGACACGTATGATGTGGAAGAGAGAATTCCCCGGTTCCGTTTATTATTGGCATGCAACACTTCGACGTAAGTCTCGTGTGGAAAACGGTTTGCAAGTGAAGATGTCCCATGATTTCTCCAGAAAAACGCACGACATTGAAATGCCCTTTAAAGTTCTGAGTTTCGAAACGACTTTGGTACCTTTCGGTAACTTCATCCAAATTCCAGAGTCAGAGTGACAAAAATTTAAATTGGCACGGGCTTACTCGATATTCCCCACCCTGTCAAACATTTAGATATATTTTTCATAGTTTATACGCAACTGTTTTCATTCCAGAATGAAATTGTGTGTGGGTCATAGAGATACTCATAATACCCCCTAGAGAGAGCGCGCTCTCTTCGCGGCTGGGTGGGCTCGCGACCTTCCTAGACACAGCGAGCGACGCCATCTTACGGGCAAGATTGGTGGTACATGTATTAATTTCTTGGTGCGGAACCAAACTTCCGCGTTCAGTAGGCGCGTCAAAATGGTGTCATTCAAAATTGTAGCTATGCTGAAGTGTATTGAAATATACTTACGAATGGAAAGGGAATGTAGAATCCTTTGAAGCTCTGTTGGAGCAATTTACAACGCAACAGTTCTGCACCATGACTGCTTTCTTTTCTTGTAACTCAAGATCTATGTCACAGGTCAGAGTCAGCGCATCGATCGACTTGCCCGTAAGATGGCGGCGCTCTGTTATTCTTAGAGGGCCGCGCCACGTGACCTCGCTGTAGGCCATTGGTGTGGGTAAACCTTGTCTAGAATTAATTTTCCTCAAGATAATGTGGAGAGCATATTTAGAAGTGTTGTAGATAAGTTGTATACGTACGAACGTTTCATTTCTTGATTGGTCTCTCGGCATAAGTAAGTTTACGTTTACTAATGCACAATTTATGAACAGCTTCTAATCATATTGTCGGGTATTTTTCATATATTGTTGTACTCGCATTTTTGCCTTTTCGAGAAAATGAGGATTGAAAGTTTGAAGAGTTGTGTCAAAATAGGGCCGAAACGCATACAATATTACATCACAAACACATATCTCGAAAAGTTTTTAACCGACTGGAATGACACTTATACATAATGAAATTGGGAGCGAGTAAACCCCTTTCATGGACAAAACCTCAAAATGGGCAAAACGTCGCATACAACAACATAGCAAATACTGCTCGATATCGCAGATGATGTTGCTGAAAACGTTCAAAAGCTCCAGTAACGAAGCCATGTTCGTCTAGCAATTCGTACCTTCTGTTAACATCTCTAAGACAGTTCCAAACGTTGTGGAATGCACATCAAAATAGTGGGAATGTGAACAGAAGTGTTTACTGGACTCCGGAACATTCTGGCATGACCAGCAGGGGGTCAGCTGACCTTTCCAGAGGATCACGCATGTCAGACATTGGAAAATGCCATTTGAATACCTGTACTGTGATCAGACAGTCAATGGGAATGCAGTCTGTATGCCTTGTCGCATGTAATCGTTTAACTTTTGTAGGCTACAGCATGCACAAGTTCTAGATTTAACTTATTTATTTATTCATTTATTAGGGCTTAAGATGGTCATTGATTTTTACTCCATTTCCTTAGGAATGTCAGAACATTGTTTAAAATCTGTGTTTTGAAGAATATCTGAACCCGTCTGTCATATCAAATCCACGACATAATCAAGATACGCGAGACATCGGGCTGTATCCACTTAAAGAATGACGTATCCCACATCTCAACTGTCGTATCAAAGCAGGGATTGTTTATTTCTGGTGTACACCTAGGTGTGGAAACTTCAGACACTGTGAATGTTAATAAAAACAACAACCAAACAAACTTTCGTCCTCAAGAGTTTGTTTATTGTGACATTATCTGCATGTTTGGCGGAGATAGTTACACCGAGGCAGGTTTCAGTTTCTATCTTCTTGTCATGGCTTCCCTTCAATACAGAATACGGAGTCTCAGTGGGGAGCCTCAGAAATGAATGCGTAATAAGAAATTGGTCCCCTTCCAGATATTTTTATCTCCAGCGAAGGGCTGGACTAGAGAATAGAGTAAATCCTTCCCTGGCTCCTGGAACTGGCTCTCAAAATTCGCCTTGAGTGTCGGATATAAGATATTGTTATTCCAACAGATCTTTGGGGTGCCCATTGAATTCCGTGTGAGTCAAATGAACAGATTTCCAGCGGCAGGGGTGACTGAGTTTTACAGCAGGGCAGACTGAGTTTTACAGCAGGTGAGAGTGAGTTTTACAGCAGGGGTGCGCTTGAAGAAACAGAACAGATTGTTTGGTACTTCAGATGTTGTTGGTGAAGGAGGAGAAAGTTGAGATAATTGGTTTTGTACAGTTTCTGAGAAAGGGTAGGAGGGGGGGGGGCATTTAGATAGATAAGTGGATAGACAGACATAAAGACGGGGAAACAGACAGACAAACAGACAGACAGACAGGTGGATGGATGGGTGGATGGGTGGATGGGTGGATAGATAGATAGATAGATAGATAGATAGATAGATAGATAGATAGATAGATGGATGGATGGATGGATGGATGGATGGATGGATGGATGGATGGATGGATGGATGGATGGATGGATGGATGGATGGATGGATGGATGGATGGATGGATAGATAGATAGATAGATAGATAGATAGATAGATAGATAGATAGATAGATAGATAGATAGATAGATAGATAGATAGATAGATAAATAGGTTTTAACGATGTTAAGATAAACGACAAAAACTATCGATGGGGTGTATTTCTTTCTGCAAATCAAAACCAAATTAACTCACGTGAACCGCCTAGAGCAGATGAAGCGCGACATTGTGTGGGTGAGTGATGCTGTAAGTCTCATTTTCCGGTGAAAGATGAAAAAAACAACAACCAAAAAACAACAGAAACTATTAGGTGATGGGGAAACAAAAGGAAAGGGGGAAAAGGGGGGGGGGGGGAGATTTATTGTTTTTCTTTTGCATTCACCGCACTGAACAAACCCCAGCGAACGTGCTTGAAGAGCTTGTAACTTTGAGTCGGGCAATTACACGATAGAGGTTACCTGACGCGTGTCCACAAGCATGATTTGAGTATAACTTGAAAGAGTAATCCATGTTTGCCTCTGGTTTTACTGGATTAACTAAATACGTAGCTTTAACTTTAAACCGGTGCCTTGAAGAATCTCGTGTAATCATAGATCACATGAACTAATTCATATTCTGTCGTCACGGAAAACAGACAAGGCGATCTCCCTCTCACGCATACGTCATATTGGTTGTTGGCCAGGTACTCACTCATTTCTCCGCCAAAATATCGCGACCTTTGTAGTTGCTTCTACTATCTCCATTTTAAGAAAAACTGGAACTTTTTTTTAATATGTAGAAGAGATATATAAAACAAATGCACTGTTTGACACTTGTTTAAAAGGCGTTCAAGCTGTTTCACAGTTCCGATTTATTGTAACTCCTTATCATGATAAAACTAAAGCCGAAAACGTTTAACGTCGTATGTCTCAGTTGTGCCAAATGTGGACTTGGAACAAACAAGAGCTATGGTCGCGATGTATTTATCTGGGACAGGGAGTATACTACTAAACTAATTTAAGATTACATCCCACGAATTGCTTAACATTCTGAATATCTGCTTTCTTTCATTTGATTGTTGCTGACTAGTAGGATTGTAATGAACAAAAGTCGAAAGGAACACAGCCGTCACAAAAGACAATGGCATTTCAGCTGTGACTTTCGCTGCAGTACTGCAATAGCTTCACGCAGGCAATGCAGTTTCCGTAAAGGATTGAGTCAAAGAGGGAGAAGTATCGAAATGAGCTTTCCGTCTTGAACAAATGATTTACCTTAGAATACCATTATTATATTGCAAATTGGGTGAAAGACGCTACTTTTTGCTTCTATGATGATGTTCTAAGAAACTGGGAAATGCTGGGTAGAAAATGAAATGAAAAAAATCACAGTATTTTGGCTTGAAAACTCGGGTACGCGGACATCAAAAATGGTCAACTGAATGAAGACGATTCTCAAAATCCGTTTTCTAGTGATTGTCAGAATCTCAACTCTATAGGACGGCACAGCTAGTGATGATGAGTGAATACGTACATATTGACTGCTCACTCCGCGACTGGACGTGGGAAAGAGAACGCTGCAGGATGCCAGCAGTCCTGGTGATGACGTACAGATGGTCTGCGCTGGTCACCCTTTGTGATGTACTGATGGACGTGAGACAGCACATGAAAACAAAACCCCATGCGGCGAGACAAAGCAAGTCGAGGAATCACATCAGTCAGGGGCGGCGGCAGCTGTCTTTTGTTCATCGTTTCTTGATCTTTTGTCTGATTGCTACACTTGAGGTCTTCCTCTATCTCTGTCCTCAGACACCCCCCCCCCCATTAAAAAAAAAAATCTTCCGTTTATGTTACAGTTGTTCACTTGATGGAGGGAGTACCATACGAGGTACTCTGCTTTAGCTACTTTGTCTCTACACATATTTCATGTTCTAAGTCGTTGAGCTGCTCATTAACTATAAAAACACCCACCTAGAAGTCTAAAGGGGGGGGGGCGGGGGAGGCTGTAACCCCCCCCCCCCCCATGCTACCTTCCGTGCACGGCCGGACGCTCTTGTAATAACGCAGTGGCATCTTTGTAATATCCTTGCAATGTGTCTCCAATGGAACTCCTCACGTGACTGCAAAGACATCATTACGAAACATGTATTATATCATTGCCATCACAAGAGTCATTACATACAACTACTTCTAGTTTACAACTGCCACTCCGTATAGCTACATTTCATGGAACAATAATTTGTTGCCAGCACTATCACTATCACCTCACTGCCCCCAGCACTGCAGTTTTTCTTTCTTGCTCACACAATTACCTTGTGCGCGCATCTGTAAGCTTTTGTGAGAGTCACTCTTCTTAACCTAAATGTTTTTTTTTCTTCTTTCCTAGAGTAAGTAAACCAGGCCAATATAACATTTCCGCACGTCTAAACCTATGCTAATATTATTACTACAGAACCCAGTTGTCGAGCTAAGCCAATTTTATTTAAGCCCTGAATCATTTGTTTTGGCTCACGTCAGTTTCCCTATGTTTATTTATTCTCTAAACCACCTTGAACATTTCTACTTCAATGTTAGGATACCGATGTAGTTGGAGGCGTAAACCAGAAGGGTATCTCGCAAAACTCGGTGAAACTGAAACGTTCTTTTTGCAGATTATGAGGGTTTCTTGATAGCGAAAATAACATTTTGTCACATGAAGAGGGTCTTAGATTTAATGATAATGGGAATAACTCGATGATGAATAGGACGAACGTGCGAAATCTCGGAACTGGGGCACACCGAGGGCGTAATTATTGCTTTATAAAAACGGGTTTATCTCGTCATAAACTGAAAGAAGGAAATAGATAAAATAGATAGTATGTGTAGGCAGTTCGAGGTTCAGTGTAACCCGAGACATAGAATACCCCTACGAACCATTCAGACACTTAGTATAATGTGTCCCCAAACTGTGCGCGTATTCATTCTGTTATTAGGGGATGACGTGGGCATTGTTGACATCGTTGATACGCACACAGCGCCACGGACCTAATTATTAATTTAGCGAGTTGGCTGGCCCTGTGGCTCGGATGTAACATTCGGGAGTACAGACCATTATTTGTTGTACTGTAATATACTCTTCAGAAAACTACCACGTTACAGTCCCTATCTGGAAACTTGCGATGGGCAGCTAACTATTTCTGTATTATACCAGACGCAGTGGTTGGGGGGGGGGGGGGGGAGCCTTCAAAACTGAATAATACAGGCCAAGCACCCGGATGAAGTACACAGCTACACGTGATGACGAAACTCACATTTTTCAAATATTACGCTGGCATGACATGTGCAAACCTTGGTGCCAGCCTTGGGTGCAGACTTTCTCATACTCTTATTGTGTAATCATGACAGATTATATATACCCAGCTACCTGGGCTGTTGTTTTCTTTTTCCTCCCTCCCACGGGAATGTAATTTTATACGTTTGGAATAGAGCACTTGTTTTTACCCCCTCCCCCTTTTTTCCCCCGCTTGTTCCCGAATCTTTTTTGCCTTCCCGTGTGTGCTAATGAAAGGGTTAAGGAAAAAATGAACAACAAAATCTCCAGCATTATGTGGCTGCCAGAGTATCCTCCACCTGCGAATCTTTGTTTTGGCTTGCCTGATTTCAAAATCTGGTATAAATCTGTGCAAAGTAAACCAATCAGTAACATAGATGGAGGTATTAAGATAGTTATTCGACGCTTTAAAAAACTTCATTTTCAGACAATTCACTCAGATTTCAAGCTAGAATCATATAATATTTATCTATATGTTGAAGATATTTGCACGGTTTTTGCACAACATGGGGCTTCTGTCTCATGAACATGAAAAAGTATATTATACTTGACGCTGTGAGACTCAATAAATTGATGTGACCTATTTGAAGAAACGTAAGCTATGACATTTTTAAATTGCTGAAATGTTTTGACTTTTTACAACATGTCACAGACTATCTAGTTTTTAATTACGGCTGGTAAGATCTAGACAAAGGTACAGACATCAAAAGTATGTAATACAATTCGTCACAGACGCCAAAGACAATACACATGTAGTTAGATAGTGGTGCAGGACAACACCCAGACAGGAAATGTGCCAGAAAATGATTGCGCTGTTTGTCAAAACCAGGAAATTATTCCCCTTGATCTGCGCTATTATCTTGTCCCTGCCGTAAAGGAAATTGAGAGCTTAAGCTTCGGCAAGGTCTAGCCATACATTTAGTTGAAAATCTCTCTGAAGTTCCCATTTACATTTTTCTTGTTTACTCTGAACTATTATTAACGATGAGTAGATATTCCATTCAAGGCACGATAAAATCATTCTTCCATCGGGACACCTCCCACCCCCTCATCATCAATCATTGTTCTGCCGTTACAGGCTCCAAACCTTCAAGATTTTCTTCACTTCCAACATCATACGTATATTATATTACCTTGAACTTTAGAACATAAACATAGAGAGTCATACTCTACACCTGAAATAGGTGAGTCATGAGAAACTCTTCACCAGTGGTTCTCAACCTTTTTCGGGCTATCGCCGCCTTAGGCTCCAAATTTTCTTTCATCGACCCAAGGCCAATAGATACATTTTTCACCAGCAGACAGACTGCTCACAAATTATGGTGTTAAGCTTTTCAAAGTCTTAGTAATGACAAAAGGCAGAAAGCAGTCAATCTAATGCACTACAAAAACAATCGGCCTTGGCTATTCATAAAACCCATAGATCCCTAGGTGTGCTGTTGAACAATTCATTGGGTATCCCGTATTTGCCGTCAAATGGTACCCTTTCATCGTTTTCGCCCCCTTGTCGCCTTTTCTTGGTTTTCGCTCCTCTGGAAATCAAAATCGCCCCCCCCCCCTCCCGGGGGCTATATCGCCCATCTTGAGAACCACTGATCTACACTTACGTGGGAACTTGGTGCACAGAATGGGGACTAAACGGCAGCATCTTCGTTTATTTTGAACTCAGGGCACATTGGGAATCTGGGGAAAGGGGATTGGGGGGGGGGGGGGATGAGACAGAAGGTACCACATGAGAGAATTAGTCGGCAAAAATTGCCGTACAACTGAGCACTGACGTCATATGAAACAGCCAAAAGTCAGAGAATGGAATTGGAAGTTTGATAAAAATGCATTCGCTGTAACTTAACTGTATCAAGACTTATCTAAGAGCTCGAGTTACCAGTATTTGACGTCAAGAATCGTGTAGTCTAATATAGTAGGACTGGTAATATCATAACTGCCTGTTGAAAGCGGGCCGAGAATATTTTCACTGTGAATTATAAGTTGTTTTTACCTCAGAAAATATGCTGATTCCCTCGCATTTTGAAGTGCAGAAATTCATTTTATAGGATGGTTTGGACTGTGAATCCCTGAGTGGCGAATTACTGGTAGTGAATTGCTCTTAATATATTGATACGTGAGACGAAAGAATTGTTTCGTTGGTGCCTTAAGTAGGTATGTTTTATATACAATATTGCTGAGTTTCAGATTGTCTCTCGATCTAGAACTGGTGTTATAGAGTCACAAGTGTCACTCCTTGGTGTTTATTTATCATATATTGATTTATATCAAACGTGATACACCGAGATGTCTCATCAATATGGATTTCTTTTTTGTTACAGTAGAGATAAAAATAAAAAAAGTAAAAATTCTGAGACGAGTAGGCAGTAGAGTAGTAAGTCTGAAATTTAAGATTTCAGATGTCCGAAGTAAATAAATAATTAAATATCAGCTACAGTTTTTTGTGTTTTTTTTTTTTTTGGTCAGTTCCAGGACTGTCCGCTTGTGGCATCAAAAAGTTCATATCATATCAGTTGTGTCCTGCCAGGCAAATCATTTTCTGATTTTAAAAACGTGATATTATTTTATCTGATAACTCTCGGAAATTATCTGTAAGTGCAAACAATGATGGTGTTTTGTGGCTTGTTTTGTAAATATTGCTTTCATCTGGGATTTGTTTTGTTCTGAAAAAGAAACAGCAAAGAGAAAGCGTTGTCGTTTAGTTCAGAGATCTGTTTTTCTCTCTCTCTCTCTCTCTCTCTTTAATTCTATGGTGTACTAATTACTACTCACGCGGAGCTTTAATTAAAATTTTACGTTTATAAATTGCTGGGTTTTCAGAGAGATATTACTTTCTTAATTATACGTGAGTTTGAAAAGGAAGGGGTGGGGGGATTATCTGTGAACGCATGGGACGTCTGGAGTAAAAAACAAATGACCTAGATCTATTTCAGAGTTTTGGCATACAACTGGTGAATCATTGCATTGAGTCACGCACTTATTGTGAAATAAATACATTCTGTTACTTTCCTGGCATCGACGCAAGTGGAGAGCATGTTCCGCCTCGGCCCTGTCGTTATCTGGGTCACAATAATTAGATCTATGGAGAAATAATTTTGTATTGTTGGCATGCCGAAAGATATTTGAGCCCGTCTCTGGTTGACCTCATTTCTGGCTTTGTGCTATTTATTTTAGTTATTCCAGTGTTGTTCATTCTTTTCATTCTCCGTATTCCCTCTGTGATTTCACTGGCTGGCACTTTTCCCTCTTATTTGTTGTCTAAATACAGCTTCATTATATCGGCATTCTATTTATTTATTTATTTATTGTGTGTGTGTGTAATAAACAGAGATAAGACCATTGGCTGGCGTAACAAAGTATATTCCATCTTTTCTGCAAAAAGCCGTGACGGTATTTTACCTTTGGGGACAGATTTTCTGAAGTGTTGAATATGTAAATTTTAGCATTTTCTAAAGTTGAACTACAAAACGTCACAAGCAACTCTCTCCAAGCACGCTGACATAGCGATGGGATAAAGCAGTACTAGGCTAGGGGATCCAGCGGGATCAAACAAGCATAAAAATACAAAGTCTAAAGCCAGAACAAATAAAATAAAGAAAAAGAAAAAGAGAGGTGTAAATGCCCAGGGCAGAGATCTTCCGAAACAAAGACCTCAACACGCGATGGAAATTTTGTTCCAAGTCCCGAAAAGAAAATTTGGCCAAATGCAAGCGGCACCCTGTTTTACGATATATCACAATAATGCCATGTGTAAACCTGGCCATTCTATTCTCTGCGGTCACTTTTAGAACAAGGATGAGAAATTTAAAATTCGCGATCTGGCTCCCTTCAGAATCCTAGAGCAACTGGCGCACAAATGAAATGAGTACTTAATTCACAGGCCGAGAGCGACGCTAGGCTCATCAATCCAGGAAGGTTAACAGAGCACTCCACGTTTCTATAAACAGTGGCAGATGGCGCTAATCTCCCGGTAAGCAGGAAAGTTGGGGCAAATTTTACATTACGTAATACAGCTTGCGAAGGTCGGGCCAGATTTCTCCCTCTCTCTTTCTCCCTTCCTTCCTCCCTCCCTCCCCCTCTCTCTTTCTCTCTTTCTCTCTCTCTCTCTCTCTCTCTCTCTCTCTCTCTCTCACTCCTCTCTGTTGCTAAGAGAAGGCAGTTCTTACAGGTCGAATCTGTCGCAGGAAGATAAAATGACATCAGGCCTATCGTTACAGTTGATTAGATCTGTCTATCAAAAATCGTGTGAATGAGAGACAACATTGTCTGACTGGCCGTCTAACTAGTTGGCTCGCTCACTCACTCATTTACTCACTCACTCGTTCAACTCCCGCACTCACTCACTCACTCACTCACTCACTCACCCACTCACCTTTTCATTCGTTTATCTACGTATTTACACTCACATCCAGTACAAATAAATATATCTCTTCACCTGACACTTTGTTTAAAATATCAATATCAGTTTCCAATGAGGACGACCTTTGTCGACTTGATAAATAAAACCCAACATGTGTGAACTTCATGCAGACTGGGATAATTCCATAAAATTGGAACTCTTGATGTTTGCTTTTCTCATTTGGTTCTTATCTTCAGGTTGTCCGGTGTTTAGCCATAGACCCTAGCAAGTCTTAGATAAACTTTTTCTATCATGTTACTTCAGCCTGACCTGTTCATCTCTACGGTGCTTCATGCTGTGAGTGAATCTTTCTCTTGTCGTTTACTGCGCTCGTCGGTTCTTTTGCATCTTTTACGGCGTTTCTGATTTCTCCGTGGATGTGGAATTCTAGAGGGAGAGACGGTTGAGGGAGTGGGCAGGGGGCAGGGGGCAGCCATTCAATATGTTCACACTTGTCGTTATAGCTGGACAAAGGTCAGACTCAAGCTCTAAGGTGAAAGGTTAGAACAAACCATCTCAGAGGGGAGAGATAACGGGGAAGTGGAGAAAGACAAAGTGAGAGCAATGACTTTCTCGATGTCTAGGTGTTTAATGATTAGATGGATGGGTGTGTGAATGGATGGATGGACGGATGATGGGTGGATGGATGGGTGGACGGATGGGTGGGTGGACGGATGGGTGGATGGGTGGGTGGACGGATGGGTGGATGGGTGGGTGGATGAATGGATGGGTGGACGGATGGATGGGTTGATGGATGGGTGGATGGATGGATGGGTGGGTGGATGAATGGATGGGTGGACGGATGGATGGGTTGATGGATGGGTGGATGGATGGACGGACGGATGGATGGGTGGACGGATGGATGGGTGGATGGGTGGGTGGATGAATGGATGGGTGGACGGATGGATGGGTTGATGGATGGGTGGATGAATGGATGGATGGGCGGACGGATAGATGGGTGGGTGGATGGGTGAATTGATGGATAGATGAACGGATGGATGGATGAGTGGGTGAATGGATGGATAAATGGATGGATGGAAAATTGTCTCAATGCAGATAGATGGTGGATGAAGCGATAGAAGAACTGGTAAATTGAATGGAAAGATGGATGGACAACTACAAATTTGTGATATGGACAAACTGAGATGATATCCGGAGACAGTGTTTCCGACTTACATAGTGTCTGTGTTTTCCGCCTTTTTTTTTTGTTTCAAAAAACTAGTAGAGTGCCCGCGATTTCGCGGGCAAAAAGACTCAGTTAAAATGGTAAAGGCAGGAAGAAAGAGAGTAAAAGCACAACATGTTATCTTGAATACTGAACTCACCAAACATTTCTACTGGATCAGTGCTGCATGATACACCACATTATCCGTGTGGCAGGGTATATATACTCTCACGAACGGATTGATGTCATGAAGAATTGTGGATATTTTGGTGACAATGTTCTGTTGTAGGTGACTGAACCAGTGGAGTCTGTTTTCAATTTCATTTTGGGTGTCATGAATGTAAAGTTGTGAAAATTTAGGGTGATGATGGCTTGGTTGTATCTGTCCGATTCTGTGGCATACCGCACCGTTTATACGAAATGAGTACACTCCAGCTGGCAACACATCTTCATTGACGCCTAGAGATGCAAATGCAAATGAAGAATTGTAAGAACGAATACGCTGTCGAAAATTTTTGGATTCTTCACTGTCTCCTGTAAAGTAAAAGAGCTTCATAAGTTCCTCAGGGAGAGGCTGGAGAGGGGGAAGCATAACCTGGCCATTAGCACAGCACATTGAACTACTTTCATCCTTCCACAACTTTGCTGTGCAAAACTGACATGGCCTTGTCATTGCTCCGAGATGATTAAGTTCTACGTGCTCATGATCTGCATCGCCATCGGGGTCTTTGTCTGGATCTAAAACACGTGGTTCCAGAATGTGTGGATCTAGATCTACTACATGATGCGGCTCTACAGGCTCACCTTGATTTAGAGCTACATCTGGGTCTTGAGGTGGGTCTAAATGTAAATTATTGACAGAATAACGTAGTCGGCGTCTTTTTCGCGTTTGCTCTGCTCTGGTGGGCATTTTGGCACTCTACACTCGTAGCATGGTTTGGACTGGCCGCCTCGTTTATCGACAGGAAGTTTGCAAGAAATTGGGATTGTCCACATTTGGCAGTGTGCTACGATGATTTTGGTTTTGTTTTTTTTGTTCTTGTTGTTGTGGGTTGCGATTCTTGATTACTTATTGATTTTTGTAACGGGGATATTTATACAGGAAATTTTGATCGAATAGTTTTTGTTTGTCTATTTCTTCGATGCAAATATTAGGGGTTTTGAATTTTTTTTTTTTTCTTGGTTGCAAATATGACTGGTCAGCGAATAAATCTGGGTTTATCAAAGGGAGCCAAAAAGAGGGTCCTTGTATTTCACATTTTTACATGTTTTTAAAAAGACTGTCTGAAACTTGAATAAACTCAATGGATCAATACCAAAGCGATTGCACTGGATTATAAGCCACTTGCGAAAATTAACTTCATAATTTTTGAAACTTTCATTTAGGCTGCAGCTTTGAGCAAAAAAAGGGCTAAAATTGTACCACAATGCATTACTCCCGCCACTATTTTTTTTTATAATAGATGTGGGGATTTCAAGCAGGCACCGTGCCGTGGAGACTGCATAGAAGTAGGAAAAGAGAAATAATGTGTGTATAGCATCAGCACAACGGCCGTTCTGCAGTTGAGTACAGCATTTTATGGTCGTGTCAAGTCTAGAAGCAGTACTACTGCAGTAGCACCACAGCATAGCCGTCGGCGCTGGGAAAGACTCGATAAGGAAACAGTCTCAGCAGGGAGAGCCCGGGGGTGGGGCGAGTCCCTATAGATTAGGTGTAACAGCTGTTGTGTATAATATTATCGGAGCATCTTTTGTATCTGGGGGTCCTTTTGTGGCCACTGTAATGAATATAATAAGATTTCAGTTGTCATACTGCCGTTGGCAGTGAAATGTGTGGTAAGAGAGAGAGAGAGAGAGGGGGGGGGGGGTGGTGTGTTTGTGTGAAAGTAAAAAAGGAGAGGGAGGGAAATGAATAAATAAATGCGAAATTCACAGGATAGAACATACTTTCGTACTGTTAACACTCCCTGTCCTTCTTTCTTCTCCATTCTCCTCCATGGAACTCACTCTCCGTTCCACTGTTCTGCGTGTCTGTGCATTTGTATGTGTTTGTGTGTCTTTTTGGAGAGAGAGAGAGAGAGAGAGAGAGAGAGGGGGGGGGGGGAGAGAGAGAGAAAGAAAGAGACAAATATTGAAAAGGGAAATAGATGAAAAAAGAGACATAAAGAAAGCGTGGGGATGTAAAAAGTGAAGTAGTGAAAGAAAGAAGGAAAATAATCAAGCAAGGAATGAAAGAAAGAAAAAGAAAGACAGGGTAATAAAATAAGGAACAAGGCATAAAGCAATAACTATAAATAATAACGAAAACAAAATAAAAAATGGAGAAGGTAAGAACTGCAGGTCAGTCTGTTACCCTAGCGTGCAAACCAATGTGAATCTCTTACGGTGAAAAGGTTACGATCTCCGACAGGGAACAGACATTAAGTCTTCCTATATTGCGGTGTACCCAGGCCAGTCTTCAAGGTGGAGAAACCTTTTAAAGGGGACAAGGGGACAAGGTGGTCTAGAGGCAAGGTGCTCGCCTCTCATGCCAAGGGTCCCGGGTTCTAAACCCGGCCGGTGCAGGCATGTTGGAAGTTTGGGATTTTTCTCATATTTTCATGTCCCTGATCCTATTGAGGGGTAGGATCGAGTACCTAGTCTTCTCGGATAAGGACGAAAAAATTCGGAGGGCCCGTGTGCACGTTGCGCACGTTAAAGATACCTTGGCAGTTGGAAATCGTAAAGAGCAGGCCGAACAGGCCGCTGCCCGGGCAAAATTAAATAAAATTCATCCCTACCACCCACTCCCCCTCATCCCCCCACCACCAAAAAAAAACAAAAAACCGCCGACCGGCGCTGCACTGTGGCGACGACGTGCCTGCTCCAGTTGTAACTGGGCTGCAATGGCACAAAGGCAAATTTCCCAAATAGGATTAAAGAGTTATACAAATACAAATAGAAATACAAATATCAATACAAATACAAATACAAATACAAATACAAATACAAATACAAATACAAATACAAATAGGCTCGGCTGTCCATCTTTTTTTGTTGTTGTTGTTATTGTTTTATTTGTCTAGTTCTGATGTTGACATCGGCAGTTGCGGGGTTTCACGGGAGCGGAGTCCATCACAATAACACACAAAAAACGAAAGGCTGGTGTATGACATAGAGGAAAGTTGGATTTATTTTGTCTGAGCTGAACTAATTCTTTAGGTGAAGACAGGCGTTGGATGGATGGATGGATGGATGGATAGTTGACTGGCTGCCTGACTGGATGGATGGATGGCTTGCTGGATGGGTGGATAGTCGGCTGGCTGGCTGGCTGGATGGATGGATGGATGGATGGGTGGATGGATGGATGGATCTACGGGTGGGTGGATGGATGGATGGATGGATGAATGGATGGATGAATGGGTGGATGGGTAGATGGATGGGTGGATGGACGGATGGGTGGATGGGGGGACGGATGGATGGATAGTTGGTTGGCTGGCTGGATGGATGGACGGATGGATGGGTGGGTGGATGAATGGATGCATGGGTGGATGGATGAATGAGTGGTTGGGTGGATGGATCGATAGATGGGTAGATGCGTGGGTGGGCGGGTGGATGGATGAATGGATGAATGGGTGGGTGGATGGATGGATGGGTGGATGGTTGGGTGGATGGATGGATGGATGGATGGATGGATGGATGGATGGATGGATGGATGGATGGATGGATGGATGGATGGATGGATGGATGGATGGATGGATGGATGGATGGATTACCAAACTGAAGACTGAACAGCTGTCGAAAGCTGGCAATGAAAATAAAAAACAAGAAACAAACAAAAACAAACCAAGATGAACCCTCTTCGTTAATTTTTCTTTCGCTGAATTTATGCCAAGAGAATTAACGCTTTTATTTTTCCTCTTAAAGATGAAGAGATGATAAGATAACGAATGAACAGCCCGACTGCATCAAGATGAAGTTCGTAAATTTTCAATGGCTAAAGACTTAAGACAGTTTGCAAAACATACGGCATCTTGTGTAGCCATCTCATCCTGTTCTTATCAGTTGAGGTTAGAAAATTACATCCCAGAAGAAAGTAAAATGGAAAACTCACAAGTTTAGGATAAAAAATGTGTATCTCAAGATTTTCTTTTGGTTTTCCCTGAATATTTCAACATCTTTACCACAGTTCCTCTCATCTCTACTGCCGTTTTGTGTATTTATTTACCTGGTGCCATTTATGTTGAACTGTGGTGAAATGGCTGGCAAGGCTTTGGTTGATTTTATATAAAACCTTCCGGTTTCTGCAGTGAGCGAAGATTTCGGTGAAAGAAAAAGTTCAAATCCCAAGATGATCGTGTTGTAAAACAAAAGTCCATTTGTATTCTACCACTTTGGTGGGCATTTTCGAAACAGAAAAACAGTCACCGGCCAGGTTCCACTCCACTTTAGAACATGCGCATGAAGCACAGCTTCTAGTTCCTCATTCAGTTCAGCTGTTCACTTTCCTTCCTCTCTATTCCCTCCTCTTTCCCACTCTTAAAATATTTTCACCTCCGCTTCTCCCACTCATAAACAAACTCTTCACAAAGAGGTTTATTCTCACGCTAAATTTAAAATCAGAACAAAAAAACAACAACAGCAACAAAAACACACACAGATGGGCGTGGCAGTAATTTGGGTTCCAAAATGCCTTTTTGAATTCTGTTACAAGGAAGTGTAAACTGCACCTCTAAATTTACATTTATCAAATCATTTTCCCTGTCACAGTTTGACTGAGTACTCGTGGCCCCAGACCATAGGCTGCGCTTTGAAATGGCTGTAAGTTTTATTAGATTCGTGCAAACGTTCCGGCACGCTTTGAAATGGGCTGTTACATTCCATTGAAGTAAATAAGATTAGACGTGATATACGACGTTATAAACTGAAAGACAATGTTATTTTATGTCGTTTTGAATCAAGAAACCGAAACCTAGAACTTTCTGTGTTTTGCAAACTAGAATATTTCAGGTAATTGTGGCCCATGTCGTGCAATTTTGTTTTCTCACGCAGAAAACTGCACGGCCCTGGGTTAATAGAATCTGCATTTTACAACGTTCTGCCTTGTGTCTGTGTTAGTTTTTCTCATCTTCATGAGATCATTTTTTTGTTTGCCATTTCATTTCTGTAGGGCTGATGGAATTACAGTTTTAAAAAGTTTTTTTAAATATTTTTTATAGACCGGGTAGAGGGAATGAAGACAGTATAACTGGAGCTGCATGTGACTCATTCACACTTCATCACAGTTTTAGAGCAATTCATAACTGCGCTGATAATTTGATGTTTAGCATTTGTGAAAATTGCTCAAGTTGTCCTTGTTTGGCATTTTCGTTCTTTCCTTTTATTTTGTCTTTCCATGTGCGTATCTTTCTCTTGGCGTGTCTGTCAGTGTGTCTGTCTGCTTTCGTGTAAACATCACTGGTCACTTTTTTTCTCTTTCAATCGTGTCTTTATGAACTTATGTATGGGGACCCCCCGGGGAAAGGGGGGGGGGGCAAATTTGACCTTTTATTGGTGAGTGCCTTCGACAGTCAGCTGATGAACTCACATACACACACATGCAAGATATATTTTTTCTCCATTGTTCATCACTAAGA
The DNA here is from genome assembly GCA_963931925.1 of Onchidella celtica. Lineage (NCBI taxonomy): Eukaryota > Metazoa > Mollusca > Gastropoda > Systellommatophora > Onchidiidae > Onchidella > Onchidella celtica. The sequence goes on from OZ007572.1 coordinate 60,216,128, forward strand.
TCCACCTTTCATTGTTCTAAGTCTGTTTTGTATCGGACGCTAAAGGGCATAATTTATTTTGGTATGAGAAAGACCGGACCAGAAACATTTGTTTGATGGCTCTATTTCAAAAATGAAAATTAATTTTTAGCTTCCTTTGTCGATAGATAGTCACTGATATCCTCCAGAAATAAATACCAGCTTTTGAAATTCTCCGTCTGTCTGTCTATCTGTCTCTCTGTCTGTCTATCTGTCTGTCTGTCTGTCTGTCTGTCTGTCTGTCTGTCTGTCTGTCTGTCTGTCTGTCTGTCTGTCTGTCTGTCTGTCTGTCTGTCTGTCTGTCTCTCTGTCTGCCTCTCTCTCTCTCTCCTTTCTGAAAACTAATATTATTGTGCTCTAATAAACCAAATGTCCATCCAGGTGCCTAATCATTTTATATAATGACTAATGTTGTTCTGCTTTTGGTCTCTGTTGCCGTCTTTCTCTCAACCGATCTGCCATCTAATCATCTTTCACATCCTGTACCCAATGAGTTTTTCCCTATTTCTTATTCTGTGTATTATGTAACTACCTCTCTCCCCATTCGTCATGTACCCATTTATTTATTCATCCACTTCATCCATCCACCCCATAAATCAGTCTATCGATGCATAATTCTCTCTGGTTTACGTGTTTCCTCAGGGTCCTTCACACCTGCCGGAGTACACTAATGGGCCCAGGTGTCTCAAATGTTCGGACAACTGCCCTGGACTAGACCTGCATTACTTTAGGTAACTTCTTGTGGTTGTGTGTGAACAACAAGCTGAAAACTGTGTTTCTGTTGTGTTCTTTTTTGCTTTTCTGGTATGGTTTGTTCTGGCATTGAGTCAAAGATCAGTCACTCACTCATCCAGTCTCCCGCCCTTTTGAATGATCGGCCTATTATTTTCTTCATTCATTCATTCACTTTCTCGTACATATGACTCATGTATTCACTCTCTCGCTTATTCACTCCGTCAGTGAGTGAGTGAGTGAGTGAGTCAGCCCGACACTCTCATTCACTCACTCACTCACTCACTCACCCGTTTACTCACTCACTCACTCACTCACTCACTCGCTCACTCACTCACTCATTCATTCATTCATTCATTCATTCATTCATTCATTCATTCATTCATTCACTTACTTAGTCACTCAGTCACTCACTTACTCACTACATTACAACAATTTCACAAGAATCTGCTCGACGCTTCATCACTGTGCTGAAATGTTCAAACCTATTGCTGGTCTAACAACTGGATGAGTCACAAATCAAAGCTGATTTCTTCGGAGGTGGGGAAAACGGTGCGGGGGGGGGGGGGTGAAGACGGGATTGAGATACAGATTATAAAGTATCACAGGTGAAACTTCCTTTTTTTGCTTACTTCGTTCGTGCCATCCAGTAGTGCACGGCCTCATTGATACTCTACATTCTGGCACCTTTACTATACTGACATGTTTTACAGAGATAATTGTCTTGGAAGTTTGTTTTATCTGATACTCTGCGGTCACGGGGAGAGATGGTGTACGCCAGCTCAGCTGCCAGCATAATTTCTTATCGTGTTTAGGTGCAATGACAACAGGCATCATTTTGTGCCAAATACTTGACCGAAGATTGTCATTCTTGGTCTCGCGAGTTTCAAAATGGCACTTACCTTCAAATCGCAACAATGCTCGCGAATGTCGTCCCAAATCATTTTTTGGTTTATTCTTGACCTAAAGATGAAGAGAGTATTCATCTGAATATCGGAAAGCGACGCAACTGGATATTACGAACCAAACTTTCTTCACCCCTAACCACTGGGCTCCTTGATTTCTATAAGCCTGGAGAAATGAACTTTTCCCAGATGTGGAGAATTTATTAAGAGCTGACATCCACGAGAGAAAGATCAGTTTCAGGAAAAAGGTCACACTTTTCAAACAAGACACAAACGTTTCTTTTCACTGAGAGTTGATCCTTTGGAAAAACCTCAGATTTAAAAACTGAATTGGCTTTATCGTTGCTTGCAAGTGAACACATGTCAGGATTGTCATGTGTTGATTAGGAAACTACAATCATTTATCTGCCAACATTACCCGTGTATGGCGCATGAATATTGAGAGCGACAACAGGTGTTGTTGACATAATCATATCCTATTTTTGAGCACACTCGGTAAAGCCGTGGTTTCGCCATGGATCCCAAATTTGCACGTTAAACATTGTTATTTTTAAAGTATACAACAAACCTAAACATCTGGATAAACTGGGCGGATTATTATTAACTTATTAAATAATAATTAACCATTTGTAGATATCAGATCAACATACGTGTAATTTTTGTTCTTACAACTGTGGAAACAAATGGCGAAATCTTACGACAGCAGTGCATGTAGCCTATTTAGTGTAGCTCTTGTTTGAAGTAAGAAGACGCCTATTTCCTCGTTCTTTGCCTGCGTTTTTTAAGACAAAAAACAACACCAACAACGAAAACTGAAAGGTTTTTATACTGGATAGGCCTGGACTGGCTGTCATATTGACAGTGCTTTTTAATCTCAAACCGATCATTCTGTTTACCGAAACGATAAGCTTTTCTGCTTTCGACAGCTGTCTTGAAGGTATTCACTGAAGTATTAAATGTCAAAATTTAATCACTGGAGTATTAAATGTCAAAATTTAATCACTGGAGTATTATATGTCAAAATTTAATCACTGGAGTATTAAATGTCAAAATTTAATCGCTATCTCTGAAATATTTAAGTGCAATTACATGTTTCTAAAAAAATCCAGGAAACGAATATTTCAGTGACCCCAAAATAACAAAAACAATGCTGATAATTATTCCTTTTGAAGCTGGAGACAAGATATTTTTTGTTTTGTCTCCCCGACGTTTTGTTTACAATAACGTGGAAACAATAAACAAACAGTTACGACAAGATCTTTCAATGTGGACGATGATCCTGTGCGGAAGTTGATCCATTTACCTGCTGCCTTCTCGCAATGCAATGTCTGTCTGTTCCACATAGACTTACAGATTTGAACGTTCATTTTGTGTGGCAGCTCGTGGCAGTAGTTCTGATCTCCTTGACTACGAGCTATCTGATGGCTATAACCACTGACGGTGGCAGTCTTTGCTTCGGCGTTCCAAAGTATTAAAAACAAAAATCCACAAAAAAAACTGTGGGGTCACAGCAAAGCTTGAAGGAAAGTCAAAATATGGCAAAAAGAAAATGCCGTATGTAGCAAAGCCTCGCGTAAGATAAAATAATAATAATACTGGAGACCATTTATATAGCGCCTAATCCAAACAAGTTCGCTCTAGGCGCTTTACAGAAAGTCTTGTTCTCTCGATTTGCATCTCTCTCTCTCTCTCTCTCTCTCTCTCTTTCTTTCTCTCTCCCTCTCTCTACCTCTCTCCATCTCAGAGCAAATTGTAACACAGCCTGTTAGGCGCAGTTCACAACTCACAACAGTTCACAACTCACAACTGTATTATAAAGTATTATAGTAATATTTGAATTTATACTAATATTGAAATAATTTTATTGTATAATATGTCACGATTAAGGTTGATGACCTTGTACGCCACGAGTATAGAGGGGGTAAACTTGGTAGGGGAGAAGGGGAGTTTTTTTAAGTTGTTGACTAGCATGAAAGATTACTATCACGAGGAAGGTCGGTGGCCTTGTGCGCCACGAGTCTAGGGGGGTGAGCTTAGCAGGGGAAAACACGGTTTTTAACATTGTTGACGAGCGTGGATAGATACACACGACTCGCTTTAAACTAGTCGCGTGTGCAAAAACCTCGGGAGTATAAGTAGAGGAGAAGCTCGACACACGTGGCTCCCAAGTTATTCATCCCTAAAGGAAGACGCAGCGAGAAGTGGTCCGGGCGACAGGTGGAAGGTCGTGCCATGGGGACCAGGGGTGTTATGTATGTGAGAAATCTATGAGGTTCCCAAGTTATTCATTCCTAAAGGAAGACGCAGAATTTATCGGTCCGGGCGACAAGTGGAAGGTCGTGCCAGTGGGGACCAGAAGTGTTAGGTGTGTGAGGGATCCATGATGTTCACATTTATTTCCCAATAAGAAGAATTTATCGGTCCGGGCGACAAGTGGAAGGTCGTGCCATGGGGACCAGAAGTTGAGGAGTTCTGATGATAGGATGGGAACCCATCAGAAGCTCGTGAATGTACGATGGCAGGTGTGAACCGTCGGTGTGCTGTGTGTTTGCAAGTTGAAGAGTCTTGAGGACGGGATGTCGAGAACCCCTCAAGGAACAAGTAATCTACGATGGCGGATGTGAACTGTGTGTTCTTATTTGTGTGAAGCCAGGGGCGTCTGTTTCCCCTTTTATCGTCGAAATTAAAGATCTAGAAAGGATTGTGTGAACTCTGGAGAAGTGAAACTGCATCAACGAGGAGGGCAGCTGTTGACAGAGACTATTAAGTATACGTAGTTAAGTTTATAGACAGAGGGATTAGTTCTAGATGTGAAACGGGGAATAGATAATAGCCATGATCCCCAAGAGTAAATTTGAAGTATCTCTGTTTTTGTGATTATGTATGTGATTATCATGAGTTGAATGTTTTGACATAAGTTTTGTCATGCATTTATAATTAAATATCGTTTAATTTAAATCTCACTCCATGTGTCCGTTGATCGCTGGTCTGCTTGCTTGGCTTGTTAGCTGGGTTTGAAAGGTAAATAAGTTAGGTACTCATCACACACGTGGTCGTGACCATCTTCACGCACGTGATCGTGACATATAATAATACGATTTTTATTTGTTCAATTGTCTATCCTGTTACATGTTTTCCCCCAGAAGAAGGCCAATAGGCCGAAAGCTCGATTTGTCTTTCCTTTTCCTGTGTGTTTTTTTTTTGTATCGTTTCTGTATTATTTCTTACGCAAGCCTTTACTACATAGGTTTTCTTTTTGCCACATTCTGACTTTGCTTCGGCGTGGAGGGAACAGGGCCAGAATGGATGGCCCACAGTGGATATTTGTAAATCTACCTGCGATATCCTAATGATGTAGAATATACCAAATTCCTATCATTCTGGTTTTTGGGCCTTTTTATAAAGTTGGCGCTCTTGATTCTTGGCAACTTTTGACCTACCTACTCCCGTTCCTCCTTGCACGTTTTTCATAAGCGTAGCTCCCAACTCCCTTAACCCCTCGCCCCGCCTTGTACAAGCTCGGAGATTAGTGAATGTCTATGCTATACATGATGAGGCTTTGATCTTCAAAAACTGAAAATGGTATTTTGCGCGGATAATTTAACTGTTTCTAGAGAACTATAGCTGTACATGGAATTGACTTTACTTTAGGTAATTGTACATTTTATTTTGCTGAAAAATATACGAAACTTAAACATTTTATTACCGTAACTGAAAAACCTACGTTCACTTTACAGACTCCACTCCCCTCCCCCCTCCCCCCCCCCCCCCCGCAATCATGTACGCCTTTCATACGCTGGGGACTAGACACTTTCTCACAATTAATGTTCAGTGTTACAACAGGTCTACATAGTACATAGTTAGATTGTGACATAATTTACCTCTCCAAAGACATCATCTTTTCACCGGCAAATGGTCATCATACCACTGAGGTTATTGTGACTACTGTCGTAACCGTTGCATTCACTCGTGGCGCCGCGATAATTTTAATTCAGATTTAATTTGTCAGTTATTCTCAACGAATGAGGTCGGTAAAAATTCACACGACACCGAGCCTTGGCCAGTTGTAAAGGTCTGGCAGTGAATCACCCATCTGTCTTAAACCTTTGGCAAGCACTTAGGTAGAAAACTTCCCACACATTAAACCATCACAGCAAGGACTACTATTCATATAGTAGTCCTTGCATCACAGTAATAATTTCCAGACTCCCGGAAAGAGCAGAAGACTGGACCAAGCACAAATTTAATGGGTAGGAACAGCTGAATCGCGGGCGGTTGGTGGATCTTCTGGTAGGGTTTCCTTCTGTCCTGTCATTGTGCTGCAGTCAGTCTCTCGTCCTGCTTCTTTCCAGCACAATATGATCGTTATCGTGTGAACGCGCTTTCTCCAAATTCAAACACAGCTGTGAATCACTGGTCTTACATCTCTCTCTCTATCTCTCTCAGGTGCCTTGCCGACTGGCGTGGGCGATCATGGACCTCCAACCCTCTCTGTAGCTTGTCTCCTTCAGCATTTCCGACAGTTTTCTGATGTTCATCCACTCTGTCAGGCTGTCCAGCATTTTTTCCCTCGGTCTTCCCCTGCCTGTTCTTCCATCAAGCCTTCCTGTTGTCACCAAATTCTCGAGTTGATTTTTTCTCATGATGTGTCCAATGAATTTTGCTTGCCTTTTGCGTACCTTTGTCATTAATTGTCTAGAGTGTTGTGCTTCTCTCATGACTTCTTCATTTGTTTTCCTCGCTGTCCATGGTATTCTTAACATTCTTCTTAGGAACCACATCTCCACATCAAATAATAATAGTAATTATAATTAATACATGTATGTTCATATCTTATTGATGCTAAAGAGCTGTTAAAAACATTTTCTGATACGGATTTCATTTATTACTGATACCTATGTTATCAACAGTTTGTGCATCTTCATGATTTTGTTGGAGTTGTTGTTGTTGATGATGGTTTGATCGTTCCTAGAAATAGATGGTGTCAGGTGTTGGTTGATACAACTGAAACTGAAAACCCCTTGAACGGCCAGATCATAGGCAACAACGAATCACGTTAAAGTCTTCATTCCCGAAATGTATTATAAATCTTTAGCAGATTCCTTATTTTTTCTAGTCACTCAAAACACAACCTATGCCATCTTAGTACCATCTTTACCCACAATTTGATTTAACAGATTTTTTATCATATTTACAAAACTCTTATTATTACAGACATACTATACAGAACGGGCCTTTTCCCTTTGAATTTTCAGTTTCATTTTTACATGATCTTACTTATAAGAATGTGAAATCTGAAAACTAATCCAAAGAAAAATAACGAACAAAACAATAAAAACATGAAAGGTGCAACGTGGTCATTATCGTGTGGACGTACCGTTAAACTCAAACTCAAAAGCAACTCAGTCTTGACCATTACCAATCGTCCCTGAGGATGACGTTTGGCTATCCCTGAAATGAGTGAAACTTTACTGAAAAATAATTTGGCGGTCTCCACAGAAATCCCATTAATCTCTTCATATTTCCGTTTTCAGGAAGATCTGCAAAAATTGCCGATGCCTTGCCGAGGACCATGACATGCCATCCTGTCAACAGAGAGATTACCGACCAATGAGCATGCTGTTCCAGTCATGTGATTCCTCACCACCCTCGCCCTTGCCGCCTGATCCAAAGCCTGATTGGACAACTAAATTCCAGAAAATGTCCATCGTTGATCCAGGGGATCTTACGCAGTTGAAGCCACCACAAAATGATGTCGTTCTCACAAAATTGATCAGTGAAAATGTGGTAAATCTTCGTTTTTTTACTTGTGTCAAGCCAAACCTTTCTTTTCAACTTTGGCTGATTAGAGTACACAATTATTAATAGTATAGCGTACCTGTACAGTAAAGTCATTCTATTTTTTATTGGATTCACGAAAGGACTATACGAGTATACAGTAAGATCCCCGCATGTCAGATAAGACTTGCCGGTGACTTGAGCGCTATGCAAAATGTTATGATTATATCAAAAAGCACATGGAATACAGGGAGCTGGAGAAAAAAAAAAAAGAAAAAGGCGAGAGTGAAAGAGTCTGAGAAGGAGAAAAAGAGCCAGAACGTGCAAATGAGAAGAAGAAAAAGTGGAAGAGTTAATAACTTTCCATAGAACCATGAGCGAATACAACAGTGCATAGCTCAGAACGTCCTCCCGGTACAATAATGACATAATATTAGACATGCGAACAAACAACAGTATAAAAACTAATGGTACATTGCATACCTGAGCAGAAGGGCGATCAGATAGTGTCATAGAAAAAGAAATGTGCCAATAGGAAAATGTAATAATCCAATAGAATTGTAACGGCATAAGTCACAAAACAACAGGAAAAGAAACAGTTTTTTTCTTCTTCCTCTTCTTTCTTTCATCAAATCTATACCTGCAGATTTGTTCTTTTAAGAAAATCTACGGTTTTCTGCAGTTCTGGCAGAGCACCATAGAGTTTGACATTCAGGTCGGTGGGTTTGGGCAAATATTTTTCTCGTTTTTATTTTTTCTTTCTTAGTAATAGTATCTCAAAAGTGTCAAAATGACATCAGTTGGCGTAGAAAAGCAGTGACGAATAACTCATCCGTAAGAGAAATACAAGAAACAGTGTAGAATTGGAAGTATTTAATTCACTCTGTCAACATGGTTTGTCCACACACTGATATTGAGGTTCATACTTTACTGAAGGTGTTTAGAGTTCAGATATAGAGACCAGCAGATACTCTTTTCTCTTGTGGTGTTGCAGACCAGGTAACTCACTGACTGAGACGTCTGGGTTGCTTAGTCATAGATAACCTAGTGTGCGCCTTCTTGTCTGGGACACAGTAAATTTATAGCTTACTCATCTAAAAATGTCTTGTTCGGTTGGCCTAATCTTGTACTCCATTGTTTCTTCTCCGTTTCTTTTTCTTCACCGCAGGTCTCTCTGTCTTTCACTCTCGTTCTCTTTGTCTGTTTGTCTGTCTGTCTCTCTCATGCACGCATACTCCCGCACTCGACTCACACATTCACACTGTTCATCCATCTATCCAGCCACCCATTCGGCCATTCACCCGTCTATTCCATCAGTCCATCCATCCATCCATCTCTCCAACAGTCTAACCATCCATGTAAGTTTCTACTCCACACCGAGGCTGGATCAGTATTTTTGTGTATGCCTAGAACAGATAAAAAAAACAAAACACTGATGAAGGTTCTGGGCACAAATGGAAACATACAGACTTCAAGACAAATCAATTGGCCATCTAATTATGTAACATTCATTGCATTCAGCAATGTTGGAATATGGTCGTTCGTACCATGTGGGTCAAACATGACTTAGAGATCAAATGTGCACATACATGCACGCACGCACGTGCAACATCGTTCCGCTCGTATATACAGGTATACATATATTGTGGCTTTTTATGTAGATTTCTCCCACCTTTTCTCTCTATCTCTCATTAACTGTCTCTCTGATGCTCACATTCTTTTGCCGTGGCTCGAATTGACTTTCTATTGGGTATTGTGTCTCTGTGGCATCAAACCTGAGGTTTTATGTATCTGTGGCATCAAACCTGAGGTTTTATGTATCTGTGGCATCAAACCTGAGGTTTTATGTATCTGTGGCATCAAACCTGAGGTTTTATGTATCTGGGGAACCAAACCTGAGGTTTTATGTATCTGTGGCATCAAACGTGAGGTTTTATGTATCTGGGGAACCAAACCTGAGGTTTTATGTATCTGGGGAACCAAACCTGAGGTTTTATGTATCTGGGGAACCAAACCTGAGGTTTTATGTATCTGTGGCATCAAACCTGAGGTTTTATGTATCTGTGGTGTCACGAGCAGAGTTAGGGTCTAGGGGAGCATTCGACTGCACGAGAGGCAGCTAACTCACTCGGACACAACCACACAAGAAAAGCATTAAATAACTAGAGCGTATATCTTCGTCAGGCCGGTCAGGCCATATTTTACATAAATATTAATAACAAAACAAAAGACAATAGAGGTATATATTCAAACCAAAAATTCTAATTACTAACTTAACCTATGATATTCATGTCACTATGGTTCCTTATTGGAAGTACTGCAATCAATAGCAAATAGGTATATTATACGAAACTAGATATCAATCTAAAGTGACAGTGGAGTCGCCACTGGCCAGTCGCCAGGCAAACTCTCCATAAATCATATGGGCTTGAATGTCAGGAGAGCCCAGTACGTTCAAAGCCTACAGAAGCACACTTCAAATTGTAGGTAATTAAGCAGTTGCAAAAGACTATATATATATATGCACAATCACTATTCAATTCATCAACAATGTGCTATATTATTTCAATCATACTATGGAGATAGATCTATAACACAGGCCACTCGTTCGTCGAGCGCCAGCTGGGGTTTCCTTAGACTTCCTATGAGGCTGTGGTTCTCTTTCTATCTCCGAACGTCTATTATGCTTAAATAGGATATATTACCGTTGGTCACGCCTACTGGTAGGCGCGAACATCAATAGAGCGCAGCGTGGGCTTTTAAAGGTCAGCCCACTCAGACCTTTCTTTCTAGAGCTCAGTCAGTCCGAATAGCAAGGACTTCTAGTCTTCAAATCACACAGTTCAGGTACTGGTCAACCGGAGATACTTCACGGAACGATGCTTGGCTTCTCGTCTGTACTCAATGAATCTGAACGTTACACGATGTTTTATACTATCTAACTACCCAGCAGTGCTAGTCCGCTGGCCCAATTAGTTCAGCAATTTCATTGGCCGAAACCTCCCACCATTTTAATTGTAGTAATACGTCTGCACTATTCTACCAGCCAGTTAACGTGCAAAAACTTGTCTAGTCATACTTAACAATGTCAACTATCCCCACCTTGTTTCACCCCTACTCCATTACTTATTAATCACGAACATTAAAACCGACAAGCGTGAATCTAACAGTTTAACTTTACATTTATTTACTCACCAACTATAATTCGCGAGGACCGTTCAAGGCCACCAGCCAATTTCTCATGGCCCTGGTAAAAAAAGAGTTTTAATAACATCCGAATCATGACATGTGGCATCAAACGTGAGATTTTGTGTACCTGTGACATCAAACCTGACAATCTTGGAAGAAGTTGCACGAGAACGTTGACTTGGTGAGCTCTAGCCTGATCGTCTGGGAGTCTTTGCTGATCAGTAGCAGTGTGTCACTGTGTGGACCTAGCTGTGCAGACTCAATCCATCAATCAATCAATCAATTAATTAATCAACCAATCAATCAATCAATCAATCAATTAATCAACCAATCGATCAACCAATTAATCAATCAATCAATCAATCTATCCATTCCTGTCAATAAATGAATGAATATCAATCAATCTATAGATTAACAATTATTGATTAGTCGCTATGTGTTTTTCCTTTGTCTTTGCAGAGATCCCAAAAATTCATTTCCATGTTGCCGCAGGACAAACAAGAATTTGCATCTCAGTTACGTCGTAAACAGTTACAGCGACAGCTGCCACTACACGACCTTGACCCGAGGTTCTGTAACAGCCTGGCCAGTTCCGAGATGGTCAAGTATGATAAATTCGCTGAGAGGAGGCGGAAGAAAGCGGCCGGAATTGGACAGATAGGGGAGGTCACTTCCTCAGGGTCTATTGTGGTAGGTCCACTTGAGTATGTTTTGTGTGTGTATTAAGTGTGTATGCACGCGTTTGTGCATGTACAGGGATATGCATGGGATAGTCTGATGCATCCAGAAAAAAAATAAGAAAAAGAATACGAAGATGAAAATCAAAATTATAAAGAAATTAGAAGTCTGTTGAGAACGGATATTTTTTTTTTTTTTATTAAGAAAAGGTGCTTCCGTAGCAACAGTTTCCACTAAGTGAACTCTTCATCTCAAGAAGTATAAATTTTGTCGCACGTCGGTTTTACTGAAACAAATAATTCGGGCTCGAACTATCCCTGCCGAAGAAAATGAAAGAAGAAAACAAGCGGTACAGAATAACAAACAGTCCCACAGAGACTTTGAGTGTTTACGGTCCACAAAGATAAGATAAGTTGAGATAAAAAAAAATCACCTGTCTATCCCATGGAAAAAAAAAAATCGCTTTAGCAGAGTTTTAAGAGCACATAGTGCATGATACACACAGCTAACGCATCATTACATAAACAAATAATCAGAATTCAATAACAGGCTTATTAATTGAAGTAACAAGGCATGGTACTTGAGTAAAATATGGCACACATCTAGCTATAATGTCTTGTTGTGGGGAATTGCAGGGGATAAAAACGATCTTCTGTATCTTCAAAACGAACACGTGCATAAGTGTGTGGGTGAGTGGAAATGTATGTGCTCTGTTTACATCATATGCACATGAATACGCGGCTCATCTAGGAAAACAGTGGGGGCGTATCAAAACATAGACTAGAGCGTTCAATGATCAATTCTCTACCTGGATTGTTGTACGGGCCGTGCACGAGAAGAACAGGCCAGGTGTGAACAGGTGAAAGGGGGTGGGGTGGAGGGGGGGGGGGCAGGAACAGGAGCGGCGCCAGCCAGTATTTTCTTTTGTTTTTCTTTGTTCTTCATCGGCCAAAACCTTCCCCCTTTTCCTTTTCTTTCGCTCACTCACTCGCTCACTCATTCGCTTGTATTCTACAGAAATATTGTCCTGAATCTACTGGAACCCTTCCCAGCCTTTGAATGGCCATTCTGCCCTTAATCTCTTCCCCTCTCCCATCTCACCATTTGGCCTTTCTAGAGTTTTTCATTACGTTAAAGATTAACCCGTGAGAAAATGCGGAGTAGATCAGCAGCAGACGCGCAAGAGGATTGTCTCATAAATGCTAAGTCTGAGGATGATTGCTGTGGAGTGAGGGGTTAGCGAGGGACCACCGCGATTTCTACAGCTCTAGCTAGAAATGTACTTGATAAACTTTCCAAACACCCGCGAGGCCGATGCTTGACGTCAGTAACGCTCATCCCCGCCAACACAATCAAGGATATCAGTTTGCGCACATGAAGTCTTGTCTTCCTTTTCGGTCTGTAAATTTCAAAGATAAAAATGTGAAGACCTGCAGGAGACGTCTAGTCCTCTTTCTCTGTTGACCTCCTCGTGGAACAGAATAACAAAATATTGCCTATGAGGAACCCTTCATTATGAGAAAGATTTGTCTAGTAAAGAGGCATCTGTAGCAGTTGCGTGCAGAGGTTTGGTGATGACCGTGGCCAACTCATTGATTGTATGCCCCAAAGATCAAGTAGGCTATAGAGCCTAATACTGAGAAATGTAAGAAAGGAAGGCATTTCAAATCGAAGTGGTTATTTTCAAGGCATGCCTTGGAACTAACGCCAGCGTTATTTTCAAGGCATGTTTCATTGACCAATCAGAAGCTGTTTCAGTATTTCTAAACGTGGAGCCTTAGACTGTGCATTGTCGGACTGATATGTAACGACGTGAAGGTCTAGTCAGTTTGTATCATCGATGCCGTAGGCCGATGTTCGTCTGGGTAGTAGTCAGATTGACATATCAGGGAAAGCCGCCGGGGTAGCTATGTATTGTTTATTGGACTCAAGGTATGCCTTGGAACTAACGCCAGCGTTATTTTCAAGGCATGTCTCATTGACCAATCAGAAGCTGTTAAGGTATGTGTAGCATCTGCAAGCTATCCCTTGCCCTCCCCCGTTTTCTTCTTACACTGGTGAGCATGTGTTCATTTCTTCTTTCATTTTATTGTTGACGACCGCTAGAGTGTACTGTACTCCGTGACCTGACCTTCTTTTCTAGTGAGTAGTTTTTTTCCTCGCTCGCTTGTTGTCAGGTGTTTTGACTCGTTCAGTAAATATTAGTATGTTCCCGAACATTCGATAACACTGTGGAGAAGGGTGTTTACGCCAGATTTGGCCTTGAGTGATGTAACCTGATGACGTATTGATGCGTGATTGGTTAGTTTGTGCGAGGGCAAAGGTAACGTTTATTTCGGGAACTTTCTGTAGGAATGTTTATATATATAGACCTGTGTGAGTGGTTGGGGGGTGAGTAAGTGAGTTTCCTTTTGTGTGGCGTAGATATTTAGTTTCGCTGGTGTCTTCCTAGTAACTTATTGTTCACTATACAGTTATTAAACTTTAGTATTATTTAATCTATCGTCGGATCTCGTGTTTATTTATTTTACAGCTGTAATAGTTTCGTTTTCTAAAGGGTTGTAGTTAGATCAACTAACTCCCCCCTACTATAACGTGCTAGAACAACCTCAGCTGTTACAGTATGCCTTGAAAATAACGCTAGAGTTAGTTTCAAGGTATGCCTTGTAAATAACGCCTTGCATTTCAAATATGTATAAACGGATGAAATTAACATTTTATTCAAATTAAATATAAATCAGCCACATTAATGAGGTTCGGTGACCCAAATGAGATCTCCTGTCACAAAAGACTTGAACTACTTCATTTCTTACATCATATAACAGGTTCTGTACTTTGATCTCGCTTATTAAACCACGGATCCACATTCACTCCAGCTTGTGGGACTGTATGGCAGCTTGTACAACGAAATTAACAGCAATAATTTTAATAAAAAACAAACTAATTTCAATTTCATTCTTTGATTGGATGCCCCCCCCCCCGCCCCCGAAACGGATGCCATGGGCCGTCGACCCCTCTGCCCCCCCCCCCTCCTCCCCTTCCCCCTGCACGCCACTGGTTTGCAGCAAAATTTTGTGAATCATGAGAAGACGAAGCTGTTACTGTAAAGATGGAAGAAAAACTGAGCATTTAGTCATTAAAAAAAAAAAAAAACAAATGTGTACATAAATTGGAGATATTATATGGAAAACGATTTCGTTGACATATCTCTCTTGGCGTACTCTGGCACCGTCATGCCTTCTGTGATAGTAAAGATTTTGAAAACATATTCACGCACATTCTGGTGAGACCACACAGGTGTTTGTTTATTGTATTCTCGGTACATGTACATGGAGCGAGTAGAAATAACCTCCAAGCCAATAAGCCAACAGTCATGTGTATTTGCGTGACTTACCGATAGAAATTTCGGGAAAGACCAGTTTGACTGTACAAGTCAGTTTTTTTTTTTGTTCTTTTGTGATGACTGATTGTGTCCTGATGGAAAAACCTTACGTCTTGCCTATTTCACGCCCTGCGCACGCTCATCGCCTCTTCTTATCCCTGAGAATTACCGGTATACGATTTAGCGCCAATTTGCTACACAACAAATAATGCAACAACACAGCCTTGCTGTTAGAATGGGAAACTGTTGGCAACTGTGGTCTTCTCCATGCAAAGGCCCTTCCACACCCTCCCCCCCCCCCCCTTTTCTCAGTATCTCTCATTTTGCTCAGCAGAAACGATTGCATGAGAATACTTTTTGTTTTTTGTTTTAAGACAGATAAACCGTTTTACTACAGACAATTCCTCTCATAGAAAGATGGTCATTTTCAAGAAGAATGTTGTTAGGGGCATGCAGTCTGATTACCAAGCCAAATAGAAAAAATACTGAGTAGGGCCTAGTATTCACTGTTCAGCAATGGCTTATACTGTAAACTACTACACGCCCCCAACTAACAGCCTTTCAAGAAAAACCACGATATTAATACTGGAATTGTTTATTTCTCCCCACCTCCTTTATTTATGTTTGTGTTGATCTTCAGGGATGTCAGAATTGTCAACAAAAGATGGAAATGGGTGGACCAGCCGTGATTGCCAGCAAAGTGCCAGGGGAATGTTGGCACCCGGGGTGTTTTGTCTGCTTCACCTGTAGACAGTTGCTGGTGGACATGATCTATTTCTGCAAGAAAGGCAGGATCTACTGTGAGAGGCATTACGCAGATTTGTTGTACCCGAGATGCTCAGCTTGCGATGAAGTAAATAGGCTCGTGGTCATTTACATTACATATTTTGCAACCTCAGTTCTTGCTTGTTCCAATTCCACTTCTGTGCACAACACGAGAAATTGAGAAATTCGACATTAAACGTTTGTGGCTTTAGTAATAAGATAAGGAGTTAGAATAACTGTGAATCACCTTGATAAGTACAACACATTTTAAACAAGTGTCAAAATATGCATTTGTTATATTTCTAATTGCTAAAAGAGCTCCAGTGTTTCAGAAAATGGAGATAGAACAAACAAGAACTAAGATCGAGTATTGTTCTATTTTGATTTTTGCCCAAACCAGCATCCCTATGTCAATCCAATGAAGACTTATAGAGAATCTGTAGAGAGTTGGTAGGATTACCATGGTGATGATTTACCTATATCAAACAACGGCAGTGCAATGTCATAACCAGGGCTGTCTTATCACTATGGGCCCTTGGGCACATTCTTTTGTAATGTGAGGGATTTTCTTCCCCGTTTCAAAAACCATTGGAAATTGGCATGCATGGGGCTCTCTAAACCCTTGGGGCTTCTGGGCAACTGCATTAAGACGGCTTTGGTCATAACCAGTAGATCTACATCAGGACAATGTCATACCTATGAGTTAACTTGAGATCAATCCTATGTAGTGGGTCTGACGTATGGATGCTGGCGGGAATTTGTTATGTAACTGCTTCCATTCTGGAGTAGCCAATAGGAATTTCGGTTCAGTAGTCTATAATTTAGATACAGTGGTTTCTCTCAACATTGGTACATGGATTGCGATAATTACAGGAATTGTATGATGTTTTATTTAGCAAATGCACAAAGTCTGAGTCACATCAGAAATTTAGACAGCATGTGCGACATTATAGAAATCATATCATCAAGCCATTTTGGAGCATTTCCTGACATAAGCAGTGACGTGCAGAGGTTTGGTGATGTCCGGGGGCCAACTCATTGATTGTATGCCCCAAGACTCAAGTATATGGGGCCTAGTACTGACAAATGTAAGAAAGGAAGACATTCTAAATATACCCCCTAAAATGGATACCCGGTTCCTTCATGCCTCTGCCTCCCCCCCCCCCCCCCTTCGTTATGCCACTGAATGATAAATTATAAAACAGAATAGGTATGATAAAAGTGAAGATGTAGCAACAGATAAAGAAAATTGTCACTGTATGGAATTGCAAATGTCACATATTTTCTTCAGATCATCTTTTCCCGTGAGTACACTCAGGCAGAGGGTCGATCCTGGCATGTTCACCATTTCTGTTGTTGGTACTGTGACGCTGCCCTGGCAGGCCAGAGATATATTGCCAAGGACAATAACCCTTACTGTGTCAACTGTTTTGATAAACTCTTCAGCAAGGTGAGATCTGATTGGTGGCTTCTAGTTCTAGTTTGTCCACACTAAACATCACAAATGGGTGAAACTCATTATAATATCTTCTACTGATATACAGGAGAGAAGTCTTTTCATTTTTGTGACAACAATAAAAAGCAATTAAAGGAAGACGATTTCATTTCAAACAAAGAAAAATAAGGTTAAAAGTAGTAGTAAGTGTAACTGATTTGTTACATATCCAGAAATGTTTTTAGTCTGATACTGCCAGCACATTCTAAATGAAAAATTCAGTGAGTTTTACCATAAAAAGAGAGTTCATAGTATACAGTCAATACTGACCAAATATCAGCTGAGACCAATCATAGGTTTATGTAGGGAACTCACTGATGAATAGTGACTCAAAACAAATACACTACCTCTGTGGTATTGCATGATGTAAAGTTAGAATTTGATGACTCAATTCGCTCCATGTTCAGGTACATTAGTGTTTTATTATGAAAGTTCAATTTTTTTAACCAGCCTTTGGGCAAACCAGTGTTGTCAGAGATGTACTGAGATCTTTTAAAACAACTGATCTGACAGTAGCTGAGAATGTTTCACAGTTTTATCTTGTCTCTCACCCAGATCTGTAACACATGCCAAAGACCTATCACAGCTGATGCCCCCGGAGTCACACATGGAGAGTTTCACTGGCATGCCTGTCCACACTGCTTTAGGTAACTAGGTTTTACTTTGTGGGGTAAAAAAACCAAAAGTGACTCCAAAGATCTTGGAAATGGTCATCACTTGGATGGCCATGATAGTTTGATGAAGAGGAAATAGTTGAAAGCGAAATTGATGAAAATAATAGTACAAGTATTGACTTCGTAATAATTTTTGGAATGTATCTCTACATGATATCCAAGTGCCACAAATAACTTAACAGAGCTCAAAAGCTTCATTAAAATAAATGCAGATTCCTGACAACTATAATTACATGTATAATGAAATCAACCATATTGCAAATCGGTGAAGTTTAATATGACATTTTGTATAAGGCTGTTGTTAGGGGCATGGGATATTTTATACCATAAGCCGCTGAACAGTGGACATACCTCAATATTTTCTCTGTTTGGCTTTGGAATAACACTACACGCCCCTTTGTTTAATATCATTTGAGCATTAATTTTTACTCTTCCTCATCCGCAAGTTGTTGTGCACTGATTTTCATCATTCTGCATTCTCCATTCTGACTGAAGATTTTACTATACATATATGTATATGCATTTGATGTCTTGTTAACTTATAATTTGCTGTAACCAATACCTGTGCAGGTATATCTGATATAAGAGTGGTGGAAAGTATCTGTACCGTAGCACTGACAAGTAATACTGAAATTGATTTTACTGGCTTCTTTCTATTGCAGTTGTCACTCGTGTGGACGGAATCTGCTCAACCAACAATTTATGCTGAAGGAAGGCAAATTGTTTTGTGGCCTCAACTGTCGACATATGGCAGGTCCTGCATGTTTTACAGCTGCCATTGCAAGACAGTTTACACAGTAACCAGTCTCTACACCATGTCATTTCCAGGACTAGAGCATTGAATGATGCACATTTGCAAAGTTTCATTGAATTAATGGATAAAAAAACTTTCATTACACCATCTCGTCACTGCTCTGCTATAATGGCTTATGTCAGACTTATGCCAAAAGGCAATGACGGTCCATTGCATTCTTGATCAGAAGAGCTTTCAGATAATAATATAGAAAAAGAAATTATACCAATAGGAAAAATATAACAATACAATAGAA
Source organism: Onchidella celtica (assembly GCA_963931925.1). Taxonomy (NCBI): domain Eukaryota; kingdom Metazoa; phylum Mollusca; class Gastropoda; order Systellommatophora; family Onchidiidae; genus Onchidella; species Onchidella celtica. Next base: position 60,234,793 of record OZ007572.1, read on the forward strand.
TCATAATACTGTAGCATAAGTCACCAAATGACAGGAAAAATAACAGTGTTTTCTTAATACCCCAAAAGTGTCAAAAATGACTTATGTCATTAGTGTAGAGCAGTGATGATTTGTGAAGCCCTGAATAGTCTGTCAAATTCCCATGCAAGCAGTTATGTATGTCACAGATCAATGAATTAAAGTGACAGTCGTTGCTAATGTGACATGTATGATAACAGCAAGGTCCCCCCTCCAATCATTATACTCTTACCTTGCTGTGAAAGGAGTGCTTGATGCTCTCTAACCATGTTCCATCTCCCTTAATAAAATCAAAAGGGAGGGAAAAAAACAAAAAAACCCAACACAAAGAAAATCTAACAATGAAGGAGTCTCTGAAATAAAGAGACTTGCAAAATCGTTTTTGTGATTGCAGAGATTGTTGTATTTTCTCACGTTATTTATGTGACTCATTGCCAATTGCTGTAACATTAACTACCTTATGTATGTTTATCATCATCATCGCCATCGCCCTAACCATCGTCAGTATTGTCACCACCACCATCATCATCATTATCAGACCATCTTCGTCATCATCAATTATCATCTCATCATCATCATCATCATTATGATAACATCATGATCATCATCATAACACACTACCATCACCATCATCATCTCACTATCATCACCATTTTCATCATCATCATCATTATCATTACCCCCACCACCATATTATAATGATTATCATCAACACCATCATCATAATTGTCATCACCATCATGAACATCATCATTATCATTATCACTGCCGCCACAAAATCATCATCATTATTTGCTGCCACCACTACCATCATCACCATCATCATCATTATCACTGCCACAAATGACATCATCATCAGCAGCATCATTATCATCACTGCCACCACCACCACCATCATCATTGTAACTACACTATTATCATCATCATCATCATCATCACCATCACATTATATTTATCATCAGCAACAACATCATGGTAATCATCATCACTATAATCACCATCATCATCACTATAATCACCATCATCATCATTATCACTGCCATCATCACCGTCATTATCATGATCATCACCATCTTTACTATCATCCTCATCGCCATACTGCTGTCATCATAATCACATCATCATCATTTTCATCATCATCATCAGTACCACCACCACTTTATCATTATCAACTTCATCATTATAATCATCATCACTATCATCACATTATTATCATTGCCATTATCATCACTGCCATCTTTGCCACCATCATCATCATCACTATCACTGCCATCGTTACCACAACTGTCATCATCACCATCATAACCATCATCACCTTCACCACCTCTATTACATCATCATCACCACCGCCATCACCACCATCATCATCATCACCATAATCATCATCATCACGACCCTCATCATCATGCTTCTTCATTTGCATCATCATTATCGGTTCATCATTGTCATTGCATCAACATTATCATCATTACAGTTCCCGCCTAAATCCCTGTTTTCTTCCTCCTCCTTAAAATCTTCCATATCATCGTCATCATCATAATCACGAGGCAAAGCTGTCATGTTTCCATGGAATTGCCATTCATTCTTGATTGTTACATTCAACTTTTTCATCATTGTCACTGTTCTGATTGTTCTAATTGATTGTCACACCTCATCCGCTAGTCAGTATCGTCTCAGTGCCTTATATGTGAAGCCTTTGGCTCAGTAATGTATTTCCAGCTACAGTTGTGCTTTTAGCTGTGGCCAAAACCAGTATTGCCCACTACAGTTTTATTTCATTGTATTTGACCAATTAACGGACCACTTCCCCTTATCATTTACATCAGATTTGTTTGTAACTACAGCTTGTTAGCATTGTCAAACTCTGCTATATTATTTGACCATTAGGAAACTCTATGGAAACTTGATATAATAACTCAAGCTGTAATATGATTTAAAATTTAAAAAACAAGAATATTTGGTCAGTGAAAAAATGTATTTTACATTATGAAGGTCTATTATATCAGAGTTTTACCAATGTCATAAACCATTTTTTCTGTTCTAACTTCTTTTCTTAACGGGGATTTATTTTAACAAGCTTTTTTGATGTAGCTCACATTTTTTAGCATTGTTCAAGTATTTTATTTTAAATGTTTTATTTTCAATGACCATCAGGGATTTTTTTAGTAATAGGATGAAAGATCTGTAGTTGTCTTGCAAACATGAATATATTATTGATAATATTAATGAACTGGCAGTTTCCATTTGCTCACCAAACTCAGTAAGAACCTGGAGATGACAGTAAGAATCAAGATGTCCTGGATGTTTTTTAAGCTGTGTGACTGAAAGGAAGTATGCATGCACATAGTGGTAATTTTTAATTCCAAAAAAACGATTTAGAGTAAACTCAACCTCAAAGATTTTCTAAGCCAGAAACGGAACTCCAACGCATAGTATGGACATCAAGTCTGCTCATAGGAATGACACAGTTTCTATGTAGATCCACTGGCTATGATATTGCAATGACATCAGTTTGATGTAGGGAATCTGTCCCTACAGTAATCCCACAAATACTATACAAATCTATGTCGGGTCGACCTAGGGATGCTGGCTGGGTTGTGTTAAACTAGTAAGCCAAAACTCTTAGTTGCTAGAAATGTTGCAGGAAGGAGAAATAGGAGATAGAAAGAAAACAGAAAATTAACCAAAAAATCAGGGCAAACTTTCCTGCAGTGAATAATATGGTCTGAATGGAAGAAATGAAAAAGGACAGTATATTATTATTAATGAATTGAAAGAGAATCAGGTGAAGATAGGAAAAAGATGGGGCAGAAAGCAATGAAGAACACGGGAAGGAAGAAGGAAATAGAGGAAAGAAAGAAATGAATGGACAAGACCTTGTAGGCATGAATGGGTAGGGGAGTGTAATCCGGCCGCAGATGGAGATATTGATTCATATGATAGTGGAAGGAATTTAACCAGGAGAAGATAATCAGCAGTGCTGAAATATTAATGATCGAAGCCATCTTGCATTGCACAGGGAAATAACCTTACTGTGTCTTCTAAGATGATCAATGATTTCCCTCCCTTTCTAAACAAAAAAGTGCCTAGTTTTTTAACAGTTTTTAAAATTTTTCCTGAATAGCTTACAAATAACATTTGTTTTATTTGTAAATCGATGGTCATGATAACATTGTAATTTTTGTTTCCGATTTGATCTAATCATTTTTGTCTTAATTTATTTATTTGCATAGTGTAGGTGATCTTGTGAATACATTTCAGTTTAATAAAGCAATTGTTTTACATTATTGCCGTTTCTGTGTATTTTGTGTGAGGCACCGTTTGCCAGACAATGGAAGCTGTTCGGTCAACTACATGTATTATGTTCTTCTTCTCCTTTCGTTCACCAATCTAAATTTGCAGATTTGTTCTTATAAGAAAGTCTACGGTATTCTGCAGTTCTGGCAGAGTACCATAGAGTTTGACATTCAGGTCGGTGGGTTTGGGCATTAGTCTATATGAATCATGTCAGCTGGACTTTGTCACACTTTGCGGCTGATAAGTAAAAACATTATTTGCGGTTGTTCTGTCTGTCAGGGCTTAACTCATTAGCTATGGTAATTTATGTGGGTGTGGATGGGAACTCCCAACACTGTGCAGTTTGAAATTTAATTTTGGTTCAGTGATGTTGTTTTTTTTATGCAGTATGAACACATTACACATTTAAATAAAGGAAAATCAATGAACCAGGATAGGATTCGATATTTTGTACGTTTGATTAGATATATTTATTAGTGTTAAAAAATTGGTGTCCTCTCCAGCCGAATATTCAGCTTTCGCTCGTGAAGTGAAAATCCTTGAGCCGATTATTGGCTTACTGGAGTGGAGGAATTAAGCTATCTCGGC
>OZ007572.1:60243695-60466873 GCA_963931925.1 Onchidella celtica
GAGCAGCAATACTCCCGAAATGAATACCTAAACACACATCTCTTACGAGACTGCTGGCAGTTTCATGCTTATATAAAAGGATACTAATGATGATGATGATGACAGTGGTGATGAAAACGATCGTGCTCGTTTCTTATTTTCTTTTCGTGCAACTTAAAGCCTGGTCCAGGTGATGACAATCTTGGAGTTTATCTATGCTATATATATTTGTGGACTTGAGATTTTTCGTTGCAAAAGGCTTCTGAACCATTCAACACTCAGACTTCAAATTTTATATGGTGCATCAGAATGGATGTAAGGGTGCACAGTTTTTAATAGAAGTCTCAAATCGGTGTAGTTTGTTTTTTTGGAAATTTATTATTTCGCCATCATTTAAATCTATTTCGAGTCATGGTTCGCCATTTTAAGGTTTCGTTATCGCTTCCTGCGATGTGTTCACTATCAAACACACTAACCCGTACGCAAATCATGCTGTTGTACGGGGTGCGCAGGGTGTCAGCTCACAAAGGCAGAGCAGCAAGACTTATTTAAAAACCAACAAACAAAAATAAAATAAACAAATAGGAACAGGCCAGATGAAGCAGGTCCATAATAACCACCCAGAACTGAAACCAATATTCAAACTGATTTATCCAGGGCAGGGCCGGGGACCTCAGCTAGTTGATTATAAGGCATCCATCTGATGGCATTTTGGTTTTGATGTTAGATTTAAAAAAAAATTACTATACATTCCATGTACGTAGACGCAACTATTCGTAAAACATGGTGGCAAGGTAGCGGAGAGCGCTTTGTTGCTCATCATTAAAATTTGCTACCCTAATCGGATTTTGTCATGCGATTGTGCTAGTTAGTGCATACATACAAATAGATCGTGGTGTGTCTATTTTTATCATTGTATCTGATTTCTCTGTACAAATAGCAAGTTATCAGCCCCTGCCAGTGAAAAAGGCCCTTGTACAGCCAGTCCATGTCTGTGGAATCGATACTCACCTACGAGCTCAGTGGTAATCATTCTTGTTATAGATTACTGACAGATCCAGTGGTGGGAGGGGTGGGGTGGGAGGGGGGGGGGAGCTAATTAGAGGGAGGAGGGGGAACAGGGAAGGAGATGGGGAGGAAGAAGAATCACTGAAACCAAGGTTTTGATTCCATTTATTCTACCAACCTTTTCTGTCCGTTCTGAGGAGGAAACCAAACGGACAAAGGGGACCACATGAAATGAAAGACCTCGGCATCTGTAAAAAAGGAAAAAACAAAGACAAAAAGAAAGAAACAAAGAAGAAAAGACACAAACAAATAAACATCTTTATATTTCTACATTCCTAGCCAAAGATGACAGCGTTTGGGAGATTGGGGCAGGTGTAGAAAGCCGAGTGGGAGAAGGAAGGAGGATTGTTCCAAATCTCTGCACAGCCGCTTTAATTCTTCTTTTTCTCAACGGTCATGACTTGTGCTCATACGCAATCTGATAGTTATACTCCAGCACATTGTGTGTGTATGTATGTGTGTGTGAGGGAATGTGTGCTTGCGTACGTGCGTGTGTTTATATGTGTATGCCTCCAGTCCTGAAAATACATCATTTCTTTGTTTAAAATCAATAGTTGTATTCTCTAGAATGATGTTTATTAATCTGAGTCGATGGGCAACTGAACATGCTCCGAAACCGCTCATATTCTAAAATGCTCTGTGGAATCTGACCTGAAATAGAGTCTGTAGAGGCCACAGGCGCGCACCAGTCGATTTTGATCGGCCAACTAGTGGGATGCTTACGTCACGAATTTGAGTATCAATGAAACCTGGTGCAGCAGCCAACTAATTGGATCTTATAGAGACCATCCAACTAGTCAAAAGAACAATCGGCTAGTGTTAAAATTGATCACTGAGCTCTTTTCGTGCGTTTCAGTGGTGTAAATCAAAATATTATTTCACAACAGGGCCCGTTTCTATTTCTGTCCACGGCAGAAAACTGATTTTAAAAGAAAGAAAGAAAAAAAAATAAAACCATCCGATGATTTGAACTGATTTTTGCCTCTTTGTCAGTCTGTTCAGTGAGCTGTTCATCGCTTTCCAATTTTACCCGCCAACAAAGAATGAAAACATGAACTTGTGCAGGGAAATCTACCTTTTGTGCTTCATTGTGTTCGTGACCGTACCAAATACCCTTGCTCAATATCAGCGAAAGGTTTACAATGAAACAAATGAGAATGTGACTGAAGGTGTCACTCATCACGAGCTACCCACCAATAATAGTGTCGGCGTTGCAAATTATCAACCGCATTCGGTAAGTACAGGACAAGGGTGATGTACATTTGACCACTTTGAACTTTTACAATTCGGATGTACCATAGTTGCCGAACCCCGCAGTTACTAAGAAAACATCCACCTAGTAGACTAACTGGCGACGCACTGGCCCCCTGGGACCCGCTCACGGACGCTCCTAAAGTCGGTCCTCGTATTATCTTTATTTTGTGACTCAGATAGAACTCCTCCCTTCAAGTCTTCAGCCTACAGATTTATTTTTTTTTTTAAGAGCTCAGATTGAAATGCGATTTTGAATGTATTCATTCAGTGCATGACTCAGTGATCACTAAATAAAGAAATAATAGGGTACCTAATTAAGCCAACAGACATGAACAACTTCAAATTTTTTTTTTTTTTAATTTTTTAAAAAATATATATAGATGCCCATATAGGTGTGTTTGAACATATATGTAGATACTCGGTGTAATTAAGAGTGAAGACTAAGGTCAATAAATAGATGAATAAATAAATAGATGAATAAATAAATAGATGAGTAAGAGAGAACATAATAATATAACCAAGTAAATGAATACACAGCTGTCTATGGGGACTATCCTGGGGATCGGACCCAACTTGAGTCTTTTATATCCCAGAATTGTTAACTACTGAATTCTGTGTTGTCGGCCTTCTCGAACCCTCTAGGTCTTTAACATTATCAGCTGATCATTTTTAGAGTTCAGTTTTAAACAGCTGGTACTGTAGCAATACAAACACAAGCCAATCATAATAATAATCAGTAAATATATATAATAAACCTGAGCAGAAGTTTTAAAAATACAGATTAAAAGAACAGACAGACATTTCAGAAAAAATATAAAATAAAATAAATCTGTCTTCCATGTGCTACGTGTGTTCCCAATGGTTTTAAATACTAAGAGGATGAGTCATCTATAAAATAATTAATTCAAATATGATGCATAATAGAGTCAATCGAGACAAGGAAAACAAAACAGCAAAAAAAAAAAAAAAAAAGTCTGCCAATTTTCTAACCAAATAATAATAATATAATATTATCAGTACCAGAATATAAAAAATAAAAAGTGACCCTGGAATAACTTTACTTTCATGCACATTGGAATACCAAAATTTGTTGCATTTTTCATCTTTTCGTCATTGCCCTTTTTTTTTTTTTTTTCTTTATCTCTATTTCACTCGCTCATACAATAATATTTCCATTCATATTTAACGTTAATGGAGCCTGAGATGAGTTAAGGATACTGAGACATCTCGTGGCGTACAAATAATAACTATTCGATGAGATGTTCTCTATGCTTCCATTCTATTTCAAAGATATGGAAAATATTATTCATGGTTCCATATTTCAGCTTACTTATACATAGCTTGGCCACTAATATAATATGATTTATAGTATTTATTTTCTTACTTGTACATTCGTTACAATCTTTTTTCACTATTCCAAAGAGTGCTGTCACCTCGTTCATGATTAATTTATGGCCCGTTTTCATAAGAATGACATTGGCTATATGATTCCAAAATCCCCTGATTTTCTTACAGTAAAAGAAGAAATGCTCTATGTAGTCTCTTTCATTACAATAAGCACAATTTTCTGATGATTTTATTCCTATTCTTGTAAGTAAAATATTGGTAGGGTAGATATTATGGATTAATTTAAAGTGAAGAAGCCTAAGTCTACTTTCCCTAGATGAATTTTTTGCTACCATAAAATATTTTGTGACATCGATATCAAGCTTTCTTTTCCAGAAGCCAACTCCACAACTAGTGCCTTCTCTACTGTTTAGAAATCTATTTCTTATTTGTTTATTAGTTTTGGCAAAGAAACATTCAATATATTCAGGAAGCTTACAAGCTGTCTCTTTTGCTTCCCTAATCATGTTCCTTGTAACACTGCCTAAAAGCGTTCTCTGGTTTTCTGTGAAGGCATTTATCATTGCGTTATATTCAAACATTAGGCTTGGGTAATTTCCTGTTTTTTCCTCTATGGTCTCTCTTCCGATTATTCCTCTCTCGCTCCACACGTCATGTATATATCTTATATTTGCCTTGATCCATTTCGGGAAGAAAAGGAGGTTTCTTTTATATTGGAACAACTTATTATTAAACAAGGGTTGATTTAACAATTCCTGTAGTGACATGTTGTCCGTGTCACTAACAATTACTTTTGTGTCCTTTGCTTCTATCCAGGCACTGGCTACAGTTCGCCAGAACAAAGATGTGATAGTGTTTATTTTTGCCTTATGTTTAAGGCTGAAATTACTTTCTACAAAGTATTTGCTACCCCCAAACTGTGAGAAGAAATGTTCAGAGGTGTTTATGTGGCTTTCATTCGTCCTATTGCCTTTCGATGTCAGCCATTTCATCCACTTCATTAGGAATATTTTCTGTTGGTCCTTTATACTAATCATACCCAATCCTCCTTCAGACAATTCTTTGCAAATTACAGTTCTTTTTACCTTCTCAAATGCTTTCTTATTTGAATATTTTTTCTGCCAGATGAATTTAAATATCTTAGAGTCTATTTCTTGTAGTATGTTTTGTGGCAGACTTACTGATTGTACTATATAGCTCAATTGTGATAGTAGTAAGCTCTTTACCACAGTTACTTTACCATAACATGATAAATTGCGTCTTTTCCATCTTTGGATGATTTCTTCAAGTTTCCTTACCCTTTCTTTCCAATTCTCTTCCACACAGGATATTTCTTTATCAGCATTGAAGTAGATGCCCAGTATTTTCATGTTATCTCCCTTGTTGACCCACGAAATTCCCATATCACAAGTTTTCATATTCCCGTCTCCTATTTCCATCCCTTTACATTTGTTCTTATTTAATTTCAACCCTGAAAATTCTCCAAATGCTGCGATGTCTCTGAGAGCTTCTTTGAGGTCATCAGTATGGTTTAACATCAATGTTACGTCATCTGCGTACTGGAGCAGTTTATGATTCAGAGTATTTTCCATTTGTATACACTTGATATCTGGATTATGTCTTATCTTGATGGCCATAATTTCTGCCACCAAAATAAACAGTAGAGGACTGACACAGCAGCCTTGCCTCACTCCACGTTCTGTATTGAACCATTTGGAGACCCAGCCCCCATTTTTTACACAGCTCTCTGTACTCCGTATCAATGTTTTGACATATTGAATAAAGTTATTACCAAAGTTGAAGGTTTCAAGTGCATATATAATTGCTTTTTTTTCAATACTATCGAAGGCCTTTTGGAAATCCAGTGAGACCAAAATGCCTGCCCCACCCTCTCCCTCCCTTGCTAAAGTCAAACAGTCATCTATAGTACGAATCAAATTCGTAATAGATCTGCCTTTAATAAAACCTACCTGATTGCTATGTATGAGTTTATCCATGACCCTCTGGAGTTTTAAGGCTAGACATTTAGAAAAGATTTTATAATCTGTGTTGGTAAGACTCACTGGTCTCCAGTTGTTTATGTTATTCCTCTCTAGATTGTTTCCCTTATGTATTAATGTGATTACTCCCCTTTTTTGAGTGGCTGTAAGTTCTCCCTTTCTAACTGAATATGATAGGCTTTCCCATAGCAATGTTTTAAGTCGAGACCAAAAACATTTATAGAAGGGAGTCGTAAGTCCATCACTCCCAGGTGCTGACTCATTGTTAAGTTTAGATAATGCGTTTCCCATATCTTCTACTGTAATATCTTTTTCCATTAGTTCTTTTTCGCCTTCGTCTAGTATTGGATATTCAGTGTTTTCCAGATAGCCATTCAATAATGTCTTTCCTTCCATTTCTATACTATCTTTCCTATACAGACCCTCAAAAAACTGTCGGATCTGATCCAATATGTCTAACGGTTTTTTAAAGACGTTATCCTTTACCCTTAATTCATATATTGTGTTTACAATTCCGTTCCTCTTTTCTAGTGATAAAAAGTATTTTGTGTTTTTTTCACCCTGCTCTATCCACTTAACTCTCGACCTTATCTGGGCCCCTCTTGCTTTATGTAGCAGAAATATTTCTAAAGTCTGTTTAAGGATTGCCATTTGTTTTTGTAAGTTTTGATTGTTAGGTTCTGCCAGTAACTGCTTATTTGTCCTTTCAATCTCCAGTTCTAATTCCCGTTCTTTATTTTTCCTGAGCTGGTTCTTTGTGTTTGAATACTGTACACAGAAAGATTTTATTTCAACCTTAAGAAGTTCCCATTTAACAGTCGGTTCAAGCTCTGAGTTGTCCCTTGTAAAATCATCTATGAATGCATTCATTTCTAGGACGAAATTGTCATCTTTCAATAAGGAGTTATTAAGTTTCCAGATCGACGGTCCTGTTTTAAATGTATTATCACATATTTTGACTACTACCCCTTTGTGGTCGCTGAAGATCACAATTTCATGGTATGCATTTTCAATATTGGCCAGTAGATTATTATCACAGAAAATGTAATCCAGCCTTCTGGCTATAAACGGTGTGCTTCTAGCCCAAGTGTAGTCTTTCTCGGTCCGGTGAAACAAACGCCACGCGTCAATTAAGTCCAACCTGTCCAACATTTTTTGCAGCTCGCTGGTTTCCCTTACATCATGCGGCTCTCCTGCTACTATATCGAGGTCATTATCAAGGACGACATTAAAGTCCCCACATACTATATTATTGTCATAAGTCGCGATTATTTGGGTCAACTGGTTTAAAAAAGGTATTTTTTCTGCTCTAATTATTGGACCATATATGTTGAAAATGCAAAATTCTGAATCCCGTATTTTAATATAAATGCCTAACACCCGATCTGATGAGTACAACAATCTAATTCCCTCATAACGTAGGTTTCTATTGATGAGAATAATTTGACCTTTACTTCTATTTGTACCCACAGAATAAAACATCTCTCCCCCCCACTCCTTCTTCCACTCCTCCCCCTGTTCACTTGTGACATGAGTTTCCTGTAAACATGAGATATCATATTTTTTGCATTTTTTAAAAATATTGGAACGTTTACTTTTTTTATTTAGGCCTCTGCAATTCAGAGACAGAACAAACATAGGAGTTTTCTAAAAGTGTAGTCCTTATTCGGTCCTGGTCGTTGCCTGCTAAGCACACGTGAATCAGGAGAACTTAAGTTTCGTTTCTCTTTTGGTTGTGCTCCCAACCGCCTACCTCCTCCTCCTGTCGCCTTACTTTCTCACTGGGTGGTTCAATCGTTTCTCCGGCTCTTTTGTTTTGTTGGCCGAGTGCGGACTCACGTAGTCCTCGGGAAGACAAACTCCGAGATCTGTTTAGAAGTATTTGTTTTATGTCTGTTTGTTTACTTGTAGCACCTCGCTCACCTATTCGTGTTTTGGGGCGACTTACGTATGCCCCCTGACTGGTCACACCTGCATAATTAGCTTTAGATGAGCAAGTACTTACCGTGTTAGAGTTTGTTGTGTGTTGGTCTAATTGTTCTGTGTTTGGAATATTGGCTGTGTGTGTTACTGATACACTTTCCTCTGTGTCCTTACTGCTGTCTACAGGACGTGTCGATGTAGTGTCACTATTGTTGGTGTGTCGTCCTGGTCTGACCTGTTCTCTATAGTAAATAGTACCCTTCCACAGGCCTATGGGAATGGATACCTCAATATTTATTAAAGGGATATCAGCATAAACAAAACGTCTTCCCGTTTTAAAGCCTGTCCATCCCCCTTTTTCGTCCCTGTAATGCTCTTCTCGTATATATGAGCGCAACACCACACCTTTATTAGTCAGGGCCTTCTCTATTTCCTCATTACTCACTGATAATGGGATGCCCCCAATTATAATTTTAGTTGTGCTTGTCGTTGCACCAGTGACAGAGAAAGGGTTTCTCGCTAGCAACGAGACAGACTGACCGTTAAATATAATCCCCTGTGTTAGCAGCTTTTCCCTGGCACTAGTCCCTTTAACATATATCCTCCACAGGCCCCCAATTTTTTGAGCGCCCTCCACTCCTAAAGGTCCAGTGGTAGCTTCACAGGCTCTACATAAATCTAGACCCTTGATGAAGCTACCATCAGGAGGGGCAATTGTCGAATGCAATACAAAGCATACGCCCCGATCAGTAACTGCACTTGGTGGCCTCTCCGTGCTGGAAGCCGCCATCTTGTCCAGCTTGTAATGTAAATACTACTAGCGCAGTATCAATGCAGACAACTAATACAAAATGACAGCTGTACAGAGCTCGAAAAGTGTATAGAAAGCAAACAACAACCAACTTACATGAATCCTCACCGAAATAAACCTTAGTAAATCCCCATAAACCTCAGAAACACCATAAGAATATGGAGCCCGCTGAAAGCCGGCTTTGACCTCAAAGCCGTTACCGGAAGTCAGCCTACAGATTTTCATTTTGTTTTCCGGTTGAAAGGATTAAAGAGGTAGGGGTAGGGATAAGATCAGGTTTAGAGTTAGGGATAACCCCTGATATAAAATAGGGTTAGGGTAGAGTAGAATTGACTGGGTGGTCGGAACTCTTTCTGTCCGTGGCTCATAGATACTGGAACCAGAGCTCAAGAACAGGTTAGTAATTATGAAATGCCACAACAAATTACATGAGCATGTCACTGTGTCCTGTGAATTTCGGGTCTTCAAAAACTAGGAGGAAAAAGTATCAAAGATATCCCTTGCCTTTGCATCAGAACCGAAATATTCTAGAAGCACAAGAGTACATCAAAATAATTATGAGTAGACGTCAGATTAGTAGAGAATTGACAGCATGCTTCCACCTTGAAGATTATAAGTTTAAAATGTAGATTATTACAGATGATAGAAAAAGATGTTTTCCATAATATAGATCTGGAATGATCAATATGACTGAAGTTCAAGGAACGGATTCAAACTCCGGGGTTAAGGTACATTTGAGGAGGTTGCACTTTCCGAACTCAGGAAAGCATAGTACTCGTCTTAGATTTTTAATTACATCGATTAATGTTCGGATGTCTTTCCTGGACAAACTAGAAATTGTCCTTGTCGAAGAGGCAGTGGAACTTTGTATCAGTGGAACTTTGTATCGGTAGAACTTTGTATACTGCATGTCGTTTCCCCTTGCAATTTTGGATATTACACCAGTTGGATTCTGATTTAGTGCCCAGAATCAGCTGTGCAGTTTAAAGGTGGACGACATAACTTTAACCATGTCATTTTATTATCATCTCCCAGGGCAGAGGAAATCAGTCGCAGACAACGCACACACCCAAGAACACTCTACAGAACCAACATGGAAATCTGTCTTTGCAACAAGAACACCAAGAAGAACAAGAACATCAAGAACAAGACGAGTTTCCACATCAGAATGAGGCTGTAAGACAACAACATACAGACGTTGGGTCTGCAGACATAAAGAACACAGAATCCGCGGCGGAAGCACAAAGATCACGCGATACGTTACAAGACAAATCATCTTCTCTCTGCCAACCCTACATTGTTGGTGTGGGCGGAAACGAACGAATGGGTAGAACCAAATATGGTATCCGGCCTCACTGTCTACCACCCATGGAAAGACAAGGCAACATTTGCGAACTGCGGAACAATCACGTGGTTGTTATCGATGCCAAGGGATTGCCATGGTATTTGATATCTCAGAGACTTCCTGTGGTGTCCTTCAACTGTAGTCATGGTTACCACGACGCGACCAATGGTGGCTTCTCTCCAGCAATTGATGCATTTCGGTATGTCAAAACTGAAAAACACATTTACATTAATTATTTAGACATTTTTCTGTGTTGACTATTTTCTTGGTCTGTTCCGATATGACAGCACTGCAGAAAGTGTGGGGACCGCAGCATTGTGTGCTGCAGTTGTTATGGTAGTGTCCTGAATGATGAAACTGCAGCGTGAACATGGATGTAGACAGTGGTGTGCAGAAAGGGGATCAGAGGGGGCGACGGCCCCAGACATCCATTTCAGGGGGTATCCATTTGGGGCACCGAACTAATTAATATGGCTGATTTGTATTTAATTTGAATAAAAGTTTACATGTATCTTCATCTTTTTTTTTTTTTTTCATATCTAAAATGTCATTCTTTCTTACATTTCTCACTACTAAACCCTATCCTTGAGTCTTGAGGCATACAGTTAAGGATCATCACTAAACCACGTCACGTCACTAGGTATAGAGGTTCTGTTACATAATTATTTTTCTATAACAGAAAACTCGCTGACCTGTGATAAGTCCATTTCCAGAGTCCAGGGTCGCCCATTCAAAAACGTCCTTCTTTCAAAAGCCACATATTTATGTAGAAGTAACCGACCCCTGTCAGCATAGTTTATAATGATTCCCCGTTTTCCCCTACATCCGCTAAAGGAGACAAAATATGCCCCAATGGGCAGCTGTAAGTGAAATAATTCAAAACTGCTGGCTCCATTCATGTACAGACACCTTGCGAAAGCCATTTTCATGATGTGTTTTGTTGTTTTTTTAAACTGCAAACTGAATCTCTCTGTGAATTTCAATATACTGACAGCAGACATTGGCAGGAAACATTGTAGGCACAGTTTAACTTTACTGAACTCACACATCTTATAACCCAAACCCCAATCAAATCGCGACCTTAGCTCTTTTCTGTTACAACGCCACTTTTTGCACAAATGAGAAAGTCGACATTAAGCGTTACTAGTATTATGATAAGGAGTTAGAATAAATCGGAACTTCCGAAACAGCTTGACTTAGTGAGGCAATGCATTGTAAACATAGTGTCAAAATGTGCACTTGTTACACCTCTTCTACATACTAAAAGATCTCCGGGTTTTCAGAAAATGGGGATAGAATAAACATGAACTGAGGTCGCAAAATCTAACATATATTATTATGTTTACTTTACTGCTATCATCAGCTACCAAAATCCCATTTATGTTGCCCCAGGTACACAAATGACGCCCTGTCTGTTCTACAAAGCTGGTACAATATCAGCATGGCAGAT
The DNA here is from genome assembly GCA_963931925.1 of Onchidella celtica. Lineage (NCBI taxonomy): Eukaryota > Metazoa > Mollusca > Gastropoda > Systellommatophora > Onchidiidae > Onchidella > Onchidella celtica. Next base: position 60,254,873 of record OZ007572.1, read on the forward strand.
TCTCTTCCTATACACGTCTTCGTCCACGTTAACACACATCTGGAGGACGCCAAATTCATGGCTAAACCTCGCAAGTCATCGCTGACTTTCCCTGGAAGTCGTGCCTTCAGCTTCAGGATGTTGCTAGGGGATGGCAGAAATAGAGCTCCCGGGGCGTCTGGGATTCCCAGAAGTTTTGGCCATTTGTCGACATTTCCGTTCACGACCCCAAACGTCATTGGTCACGAGATCGGTCATGCTGTGGTGTTGAAGACGTCGTGGCTGGAGGTTTCCGGTGAAGCCGGAGCTATTCACGAGGCATTTGCTGACATGACTGGTGAGCTGTTGGAGTTCTACGTCACCGGAAATGTGGACTGGTATGTAGCACGAAATATTTACCGTCTTGCAAATAAAGATGATCAAAATCTCTCTCTCGGTGAACAAAATCAGTTGGACAAGAATAATGACATCAACAACGATGTAAATATTGATAACAATTCAAACGAACCGATCAGGAATTTCTTTAACCCTTCCTTGGATGGAATCTCGTGTTCTCATGTTAGGCAGTTTTCTCCTGAAATGAATCCTCATCAAACAAGTGGGATCTACCGTCATGTATTCTATCACGCTGCCAGGGAACTTGGTGTTCGGGCTACTTATGAAGCTTTTCTACACACCACGAGATTTCTGTGGAATTCGAAGTCCAGTCTTCGGGAAGGTGCCTGTGACGTCCTCCAAGCTGCAGAAGTAACTGGTTCTAATAAAGATGTGTTCATTAATGCTTTTGGCAAGGTCGGCATTTTAACTAAAGATTGTTACCTTTCATCAGATGCAGGCCCAAAACACAAAGAAATAAAAGCTACGTATTAATAATCTGCACACTAAATTTGAGCGGCATTCATTTGTCTTCCTGTTTCTCGAGATTTTGATGGTTTCCTTCATGATCAAAACGAGCCTTTTTAACAGTATTAAACTGAACCATTTCAGTGTTATTCCACTCAGTGAATTAGATGTGATATATAATTTCCAACAACTGCAGTTGCCTAGGAAATAAGACATCGCTGGCCCTGTCTATAAGCGCAGATGGCATCATTTTGCCACATTGTCTGTGAACTCCTTGAGGGAACTTGGTGTCTATGATATGTCAGATATTTGTAACAGAAATGTATGGAGGACAAGGAGTACATTTCTAGTGAAACAGTTTCTTTTCCTCCCCCCTCCTCCTCCGCCGTCGCCTTTAGAATTAGGTATTTCACACCAGCAGCAGCAGCAGCAACAACACTATTTTCTGAGCATTGATCCGGTTTCAATGGCAGTTTAATTTATCAAAGAGATTAAATATCAACTGAAGGTTTTACAAATTCATACTGTCACAAGAGAAAAGCCGAGAGTTTCCTATTACGATTCTGATTTCAGACAACATCATCATAATATCACATTGGGTGCCATTAACAAAATTGTATTTACTCTACCGGCAACCGTACAATCATAGTGTGGATATAGAGGAAAGTGATACTGAAAAAATCCACAGTTCTATTGTAATGCTACTATTCAAATTGAACACACAAACATGGCATGTATGGATGTGAGTACCGTTTGTTTGTCGACTCCTGATGCTATGGACAGATGATGAGCAAGAGAGGTTGGGGGGGGGGGGGGGGCGAAAAAGTGAGACTTTTTTTTAAACCGACAACAATTGAAATAAAGGAAACAATAGGAAAAATTAACTCAGCCAATAGGTCAAAAGAAAACAAAACTCAACGCACCCAGAGAGACAAAATTACGTAGAAGAACCAGAAAACACGACGAGGAAAAAACGAGAGCTCGAGATAGTTGAGACCAGCGTCAGGCCGGACCACAGACTAATAAATCAACCAGACTGGAAACACAAGCTTCGGGCTGTGTCGTTTTTTTACGGAAGTTAATGAGATGCGGCCGCATAACCAACGTGGCCGCCGCTCGGGAAATTCCGATTCTAGTTCTATCTGCAGTAGAAATTTCTTTTTATTTGTCAAGATTGGTTGCACATGTATTAATAATGCATTATCTTGCCTATCCTTTCATTTTATTGTCCACAGCTGCCTTTTTTGTTATTGTTATAAATGATGACCGTCTGGACTTTTAACGACCGCTGCATTGTAGCTATGCTGAAGCGTCGGTCGCAACCGTAAACCTAACGTGGCGGATGGTTCATGACCTTTCGCTGTTTTGTGACGTCACACAATGGGCTCATCCAGTCTGGGTATTTTATTAGTCTGTGGGCCGGACGCTATTGAGATCTTTTCGTTTCTCGGGGGCCTCAGCATAATGCTGTTGGCCCCCGAAGACAGGTCGGACGCTCGTCAGTATCGTGTCTCAAATACCACGGGTGCTTATGTTAGCGATGAGGGCTTTAGTTAACTCTGGTCATGGTTAGCAGTGGTAGTGGAAAAGATGAATTTGTGAGACACGCTGCTGTTTGAACTGTCCTATTTTTGCAAAATACTGTACAGTTTTCATTACAATTGGCAGAGGTCTTGGAACAGTGGTTCTCAACGTTTTGAATTCTGGAGGAGGGGGGGGGGGGCGAGAACGAAGAAAAGGACAGCAAGGGGGCGAATACGATGGGGGGGGGGGGAGGCGAAATCATGAATGGAAGGTGATTTGGGGGCAAATACAGAGCAACCATCGACTTGTTCGAAAGTATGCGTGAACAGGGGCTCAGAACGGAAAAGACCTAATTTTCTTTTTAAAAAGGGCATTTGATCAAGAACGCTTTCTCTGTTATGATGAACTAGATGACCTGCGGGGCAAATTGCCCGGAATAAACAATCATGTGCTCCGCCCCCCCCCCCTCTCTCTCTCATATAATAAAAGTAATTGTAGCATCTGCAAGCTATCCCTTGCCCTCCCCCGGTTTTGTTGTTGTGCTGGTGGCTGAGCATGTGTCCACTACTTTTTTTATTTTATTGTTGACAACCGCCAGAGTGTACTGTACTCCGTGACCTGACCTTCTTCTCCTAGTGAGTAGTTTTTTCCTCGCCCGCTTGTTGTCATGTGTTTTGACTCGTTAATAATAATAATAATAATACATACATTTATATAGCGCCAGGACTAAAACATTAAAAGCTCTAGGCGCTGTACACAGTAAAAAATCATAAAAGCACATTCAAATAAACTTACACACACACAGACAAACTAGTTTTATACATCCATAGCAAGCTATAAAATTCAGTTTTTAAAAAGAAATGTTTTTAACCTGTTTTTAAATATGTTTAGAGAGGCAGAATTTCGAACCTCTTGTGGTAAAGAATTCCACACACAGGGACCAAAACAACTAAAAGCTCTATCTCCATAATTTGATGTTTTACACCTGGGAACAACCAGTTTGTTTTCTGTAGTAGATCTTAAAAATCTATCAGACTCATGTTTTTTCAAAAGTTCCGAAAGATAGGAGGGAGCTGAACCTTCAAGACATTTGTAAACCAAAACTGCAGCTTTAAATTTTATTCTGTTTTCAACAGTAAGCCAGTGAAGTTGGTCAATAAGGCTTGAGGCAGATTCTCTTTTTGATTTTCTAAAAATCAGTCTAGCTGCATTATTCTGAATTATCTGAAGGCGTTTTATTTTGTTGCTCGGAATTCCAAAGAGCAGAGAGTTACAATAATCAAGCTTTGAAAACATAAGTGAAGTGATAAGTATTCGAGTTGCCTCTTGGGATATGAATGGACGAATAGAGCTGATGTTGTTTAATTGAAACATTAATGATCGACATAATGAACTTATTTGATTTTCCATGCTGAGATCTGATTCTAAAATTGTGCCTAAGTTTTTAACTTTATTCACGTTTGCTACAGTGCTTTCACCAATATTTAATTTTACATTTTTAATTGCAGTAATTTGTCTTTTCTTTCCAATAATCATAACTTCTGTTTTGTCTTCATTTAGCTTTAGTTTGTTTTGGTTCATCCATTCTTTTGTGTCCATAATACACTTTTCACTATCTTTTATAACATTGTCAACATGACCTAAAGTCGTACCAGGGTGATATAGTTGGACATCATCAGCATACTGATGGTAATAAAGACCATGATCTTTAAAAATATTAGACAGGGGCCCAATGTACATAATAAAGAGAGTGGGACCTAAAACTGAGCCTTGTGGAACACCATATGGCAGTATGTATTCTTTTGATTTTATGTTATCTGTTACAACAATTTGTTTTCGGTCACATAGATAGGACCTGAACCATTTCAGAGCTATACCAGAGATCCCATAGGTTGCTTCTAATCTGCAAAGAATAATTTCATGATCTATAGTGTCGAAGGCAGCTGATAGATCAAGAATGCTTAAACACGAAACCAAGCCCTTGTCCAGTAATCCAAACAAATCATTAACAGTCCTCAATAAAGCAGTTTCAGTGCTACAATTTGCACGATATGCTGACTGGAATGATTCACAGAGAGCGTTATTGTTTAGATGACCAAGTAGTTGTTTTAAAATTACTTTCTCTAAAATCTTTGATAAAAATTGAAGATTAGATATTGGTCTATAGTTTTTCAAGTTTTCAGAGTCAAGATTAACTTTCTTAAGCAAAGGTTTAACGAGTGCAACTTTATAGGTCTCTGGCACAGCACCTGTACATAAAGAAGTGTTAATAATTTTTGTGATGGATGGTAAAAGATCAGGTAAGCATTTTTTTAACAAGTCTGTGGGCATGGGATCTAGTTCACATTGCTTAGTAGCAGCAGAACAAATTATGTCATTGATTTCATCACTGGTAACTTCACTGAAACAAGAAAGATTATTCCCAACAAATACAGAATTTTCACTAGTTATATCACAACTACTTAAATTGTCTCTAATTTTTTCTATTTTGTCCATGAAGAAGTCCCCAAATGCATTAGGCAGATGTTCCTTTTCTATTGAAGTTGGCAGGTTGATCCTTTTCTGTTTGCCCAACAAATCATTGGACAAATTGAAAAATTGTTTTGAATTTTGAATTTCACAAAACCTTGAGTTGTAATAGTCACATTTAGCTTTTCGAATGGTGTCATTCACAAGTTTCTTATGGTGAATGTATATTTCTTTGTCAATTTGTAACTTTGTTTTCTTCCATTTCCTTTCTGCTCGTCGCCTGGCCTGTTTTGCTGCTTTTGTTTCAACGTGAACCATGGTGATGGTGTCCTGTCGGTCACAGTCCTTGATGTTTCCGGAGCATGACTGTTTAAGATTAAATATTAGTATGTTCCCGAACATTCGATAACATTGTGGATAAGGATGTTTACGCCAGATTTGGCCTTGAGTGATGTAACCTGATAACGTATTGATACGTGATTGGTTAGTTTGTGCGAGGGCAAAAGTAACGTTTATTTCGGGAACTTTCTGTAGAAATGTTTATATATATGGACCTGTGTGAGTGGTTGGTCGGTGAGTAAGTGAGTTTCCTTTTGTGTGGCGCAGATATTTAGTTTCGCTGGTGTCTTCCTAGTAATTTATTGTTCACTATACAGTTATTAAACTTTAGTATTATTTAATCTATCGTCGGATCTCGTGTTTATTTATTTTACAGCTGTAATAGTTTCGTTTTCTAAAGGGTTGTAGTTAGATCAACTAACTCCCCCCTACTATAACGTGCTAGAACAACCTCAGCTGTTACATATTGGGGGCTCGTCCGGGATCCGACCATATTCGAGCGGACCAGATCAAAATTACTAGATTTATTTACATAGTTTATTGTAGAATATCATCGACAAGCTATCTACAACATGTCGGAGGTTATTGGAAGGCTTAGCCAGGAAGCGGACGCTATGGAGCTCACTGGGCAGGAGAGACGGGACTACCTCCGTGAAGGCCTAGAAAGAGAAAGACAGCTGGAGGCTCAACGACAGGAGAAGGAGGCTGAACGACAGGAGAAGGAGGCTGGAAAGGGAAAAGATGAACCACGAGTTGGAGATAGAGAGGATGCGCCAGCATCGTGGAGGCAACGACTCAGCGCAGAAGACCGACGACCACGCCAGTTCTAAGAGACCCAAGCTACCTGCATTTCAGGACAAGAAGGACGATCTGGATAGCTGGTTGCTGCGGTTTGAGAGGTTTGCCGAGACAGCTGAATGGCCCAGATCCACCTGGACGACATCACTGTCTGCCTTGCTGACCGGGAGAGCTTTGGAGTGCTTCTGCAGACTACCGATCGACGAAGCCAAGGACTACGACAAGGTCAAGGAAGCGTTGCAGAAGAGGTACAACCTGTCAGAGGACGGATACAGACTCATGTTCAGACAAGGTAAGCCTGAAGATGGAGAAGATGTTGGAATGTTTTTGACCAGGATCAAGACCTATCTAGAGAGGTGGATAAAGCTGTCGAAGACGGAGGAGACCTACGAAGGAGTGAGAGATCTGTTCGTCAGAGAGCAATTCATGGATGCCTGCCCACCAGACCTTGCAACCCATGTGAGGGAGAGGAAACCAAAGACGCTACAGGACATCGCAGATTCAGCGGAGGCGTACCTGGTAGCGAGGAACCGGACGCTCAGAGGAAGCGCCAGACTGCAGAGCCGGCCAGTGCGACAGAGGCCCAACGGAGACAGAAGCCCACATGTCTGCCATAGGTGCCAGAGGCCGAGACACAAGGCGACGGAGTGTCGTGCAAAGTTAAACGACAAAGGTGAGTTGAAAAGTTACCTTTGTGGAAAGCCAGGCCACGTTCGGAGGATGTGTCCAGCCCAGAAGGATATGGGACGAGGCAAGCCGAACAAGGCGGCGGCGGCCGTAGTGATAGCGGCGGACGAGTCGTCGAGACAGGATGCGACGACGGCTGACACCAGCATCAACGTTCAAGCGGTAATGAAGGACGGGAAGCTACAGTTAGCGGTGCCTGTTACTTGCGGAGGATGCAGTGACGGAAGGACCGTGGAGAAACTGAAGTTACCAGTGATGAAGGGCTTGATTGGAAATCGAGCGGTAGATGTCCTAAGAGATACCGGCTGTGAAGGTGTAGTGGTGCGGCGAGCACTGGTGGACGACGGACAGCTCACCGGTGGGAAGAAACTTATCGCGAGGATCGATAACTCCTTGCTAGCGGCGGAGGAAGCCGTTATCGACGTGAAGACGCCTTACCTGACGGGCAAAGTGACGGCGCTGTGTCTCCCGGAGACCATCTGCGACCTAGTAGTCGGGAACGTGGACGGAGCGAAGGATCCGTACGACCCTGATACTGAGGTGATGGTAGGAGCGGTGACCACGAGGGCCCAGGAGAAGAGGAAGGACCGGTCTACGTCGCTGAAGGTGCCGAGGGCAGAACGGCACGCGGGAGTGGATAGAGAGGAACTTATCCGACTCCAAGAAGAAGACGAAGTCATTAGGAAGTTAGAGCAGAAGAAGATCCCAACTAATAGAGGCAATAAATCTGTTCATTTTGAGAAACATGGAGGAGTACTGTACCGGATCTACAAGGACCTGAGACAGGCGACGGTTATAAGGCAAGTGGTACTACCCGAGAAACTGAGAGAGTATGTACTGAGTGTAGCCCACGACTCGATCGTCGGAGGACACCTCGGCGTGAAGAAAACCAAAGACAGAGTTATGAGCAATTTTTATTGGCCTGGAATTGAAGGTGACGTCGCGAGATACTGCCGCTCATGCGACATATGCCAGAGGACAGTGAACAAAGGAGCGACACCAAAGGTGCACCTGCAGAGTATGCCAGTGGTGGACGTACCATTTAGGCGAGTGGCCGTGGACTTAGTAGGACCTATCGACCCCCCAAGTGAAGGTGGACATCGGTATATCCTGGTGTACATAGACTACGCTACTCGTTACCCCGAAGCCACACCCTTGAAGAAGATCGACGCAGAAACGGTAGCAGAAGCCTTAGTGAACATCTACAGCCGTTTGGGTGTGCCCGAAGAGATCTTGTCGGACCAAGGGACCCAGTTTATGTCAGATGTCATGAAGGAAACGAATAGACTACTTGGAATTCGACAGTCGACCACTACAGTCTACCACCCTATGTGCAACGGGTTGGTGGAGCGATTTAACGGCACACTGAAGAAGACCTTAAGGCGACTGTGCGCAGAGCAACCCAAGCAGTGGCACAGATACATCAACCCGCTGCTCTTCGCATATCGTGAAGTTCCCCAAGAGTAGACCAAGTTTGTCCCATTCGAGTTGCTGTATGGGAGAACTGTGAGAGGACCAATGCACATCTTACGACAACTATGGACCAAGGACGTAGAGGAGCCGGAAACGAAGACCAGTTACCAGTACGTCATGGAACTACGTGAGAGGCTGGAGGACACATGGAAGCTAGCGACGGAAGAACTCTCCAAGGCTCAAGGTAGACAGAAGACCTACTACGACCGGAAGGCGCGAGAGAGGAAGTTCCGCCCCGGAGATGAAGTGTTGGTGCTACTGCCGACGAACACTAACAAGCTCCTAGTCCAATGGAAGGGACCATATAAGGTAGTCTCAGTTGTCGGTGTTAACGACTATAGAGTCAAGATGGGTGCAAAAGAAAAGACCTTGCACGCCAACCTCCTCAAGAGATACATTCCAAGGACGTCAAAAGCAGCAGCAGTGGCAATGGAACCGAGACCTATTGTGACCGAGATGTGTGGGATGGATGTTACAAATCTGGTACTGGGTGGTAGTGCCCTCTAGCTGTTATGAAGAGGGTCTTCTCAATGATGGAATTATGACTGCATTTTAAATCGAGAGGTATTTACTATTTACTCTTTCGTACCATGCCACACACTAAGAACAATCTGAATAAGTTTCATAAACAGACCTGCAGGGCCACAAATTTAATTACATTAAATTTCCTAACAATTTTGTCTAGATCTATTACATACTAAAAGACAACATCAGCAGCATCAAATGAAAATTCAATAATATGTCACTAGAAGTCTTCTCTAGATTCCTATAAGGTTATGATCATTCTGACTCACTAACAATTTAAGTACTAATTATATATCTCTCAGATATAGTCTGCCTACTATCTATCAATCAATATACTAATATGGTCTCTGGCGACGATGTCATCTCAGCTATTTGTGCCTACCGCTTATAATGGATCAAGCTCGTCAATATAAACTGACGTAGTTAAGTCTATTGGATCTACTCTAGGATGGGCTGGCAATCCCCAGCCTCATCCAGACAAATCAATCCCAATTCACAGATGTGTATGCCAACATTCATACTAGTTGCAAGTCAATATAAATCTTTGTCTTGCATTCTTGGGTAGCACTCCTAGTATATGCGGCAATCCTGTCCTACTGGATAAATTATGTTCAGCTCCTCGTTCATTGTTGAACCATCAAAGGACAAACACTTACGCTTGGTCCCTGGTGTTAGAAAACCAGGGAACAGTGGACAATAGCAGTGGGCATATCTCATTCAAGCATATGGCTTCCTCTCAAATGTCTATATTGGACTAGACATGAAATCGAACGGAATTATGATTCTTCAGGCAGAATCGTGCTGACGCCTGCACAGATTGGAATTTTCTGTATGGAGTAATGGACATAGGTGTGGTGGGGTTTCTAATGGAATTTAGAAGACAATTAACCATTCAACACCCAACACCGTGGTGCTCGCTCACAATCATACGACCTTTACAACACAGCAACACCACACCAGGATCTTTTCCACGACAGGGACCACATTTATTATATATAAAAATAGAAAAGGGTTATGTAGCCCAGCAATGATTGGAGTTTACCAAAAAGAACAAAAAGAAAAGCTATAGTATCTATAAACCGTAAATGACTAATATTATAAACTAAAACTGTAAACGGCTAAAAAGAACTAAAACTAAAAAGAATTAAAATCAAGAAACTAAAAGTACTAAAAACTAAAGAGAACTAAAACCATAAACTAAAAGTACTAAAAGTCAAGAAGCTAAAACCCAGTGCAGCCACGCCTACCGGCATCCCTGGCTCACTGCCTCATCCTTACTGTGAATAAATCCAAAACGATGGACATACATTACAGTAAGCATACATGTATATCATTCGTATGCATGGATTAATACATTGTAGTTATACTACTATCATTCACCCCATGCACCATGCATACAATATACGCACACGTCCTCCAAATAACAGCCTCATAATACAGGAGAGATAAAGATGCACACAAACCACAAAGACCCCATAATTATATTATCTGACCATACTGGCCTTCACAGGCTTACTAATCACTTGAGCATGACGTCATCTTCTCCAGCTGCCCTTGGTGACAAACAATAATAACCAACACAATAACATAATATAGCAAACAGTAACCATATTACCAAGACACAGTGAGCTCCAATCTCAGTGTCATATTCGTTCATTACTATACTATTCACTAACCGTGGATGGGCTGGCCTGGCCCAGTGCCAGTGTATGGCGTCTCACCGCCCCACAGTATCAGCTGTCTTCCCCCAGTAACCTGCAACAATTGGGACAACATACTGCATAACTTCTAGTCCCATCATGTACCATCCCCTGGGTTAACATGAAGATATTCAAGTGTACACGCATTAACCATCCAATATGCCTCCTTATCAGTAATATCATGGACCATAATATGCTTCCAAACACAGTGAAGTAACTGAACTTCAAATAACAGAAAACTTCCACCGCATCAATATTACATAACATACAGTGTAGCATCAAACTCTTATTACCGCCAGTCTAAGTGGCCATAACATCTCTAACGAACACGTGCTTAAGCAGTGATCATCCAACCACACTGTCCAACATAGTAATCGTATAATAATATGCAATATTCATTTATAATATTCACTGCAGAGTAAACGAAATGCGAGTAAGTATCAAAGAGAACAAAGTTACTAAGACCAACTCACCAGTTCTCAAGAGTCAGAACTGTACAACTTGCACGAATGACCGTCCTCTTGGTCCGAGTGCCTAGCTAGGGAATGACGCTGCGATAGATTGACTAAACAAAAATACGCATTTCATGCAGCGCCAAAACCTGCCCCAAGCTAATTGCAATTGAGTTCGGGAATTCCACGACCTCTGGGCCACTCACGCCCATAAAACATCCTGACACGGCCGAGTCGCCTCGGTCAGTGCAGGTATTGGAGATCATAGAATCCAAGCACCCGACACCCCCGGGCACGCCTTCGGACAACGACACCCTCGGGCATGCCTTCGGACCACCGGAGTAGTCGTGACACGGTCACACAGGTATGGCTACGCTTTTATACTGTGCAGCCACCTGCAAATTACCGTCCAAATCCCTAGATTTGATTGGTGCATCCATGCGAGCTCATCTCGCAGTATTAATATATTCTACGTGGGAGTTGGTCACGGCCTTGTACTAAAAACAGACAAGGTCAATTTAAAATGTCAAAACAATTACTGAAATCTTTAAACCCTCGTGCTTTCTACATTTTATGTACGAATTTCTGAACGCGACTAAGCGTCTTAAACTATCTATCCTTATTCACCCCTTCTCTTCCCTTCTAAGTGTTCATCAAATCACGGGATCGAGAATTGCACTGTCACTCCTAACTTATCCATTTATTCTATCTCGCCCCACTTTCTTTCCATCTCTAAGAAAAAAATGTTTCAAAAACAAACTGTTCACGAGGACAGTTCAAGGACAAATTACGCTGGTTATAATCAACGAGACCATGAAAAATCAACTCCTTACAAGTCGTGACCCAGCACGGCATTTATATTACTTAAACCCTGACAATGGACAACAGTAGGAGAGATACCACGCCTGAACATGTCAACGCCATAAAGGACGGCGGCGGTGATAGTGCTGAGACTGTACTGGCAGAGGACGACATGATGGACAAGAGTCAACCCGTGGAGTCAGCTGGCATGACAATCATCGAGGACTGCGACCTGGAAGGCGACAACGGTGGAACGACGGAGGACCTTGCCGACCTAGGAAGCTGGGACCAGAATGAAGGCTACAGAGATGTCCAGTATGGAACGCAACTGACATCGGAACAACGTCAAGAACTCTGCAATGTGGTGAAGAATTACCAGCACGTCTTCACTAATCTTCCTGGATGCTGCCAGTTGGGTGAACATTGCATCGACCTGACGACAGAGGTACCAGTTCGTCAACGACCATACCCGGTGCCCTACGCAATGCGCGACTCATTGAAGGAGGAGCTTAGCACCATGGAACGGCTGGGCATCATTCGAAGGAGCTCATCAGCTTTTGCTTCACCTATTGTTGTCGTCAAGAAGAAGGACGGATCCAACCGAGTCTGCATCGACTACAGGAGGTTAAACAAGATCACAGTATTCGACCCTCATCCGACAGCAGCGCCATCAGAAGTGTTTTAGAGTCTCTCGAGAGGAAAATTATTCTCTCGGATTGACCTGAGCAAGGGATACTGGCAAGTGAAAGTTCGAGAGCAAGACATTCCCAAGACGGCGGTCGTCACCATGGGCGAACACTATGAATTCATTCGGATGCCTTTTGGGATGATGAACTCAGGAGCCACGCTGAACAGGATCGTAAAGCCATTGATCCGTGGAATGAACAATGTGACAGCATATGTGGACGACCTGCTGATTCATACAGAGACATTCGACGAGCATGTGAAGACTCTCAAGGACTTACTGCAGAGGATGGACCAAGCTGGATTAACTGCAAGACCATCCAAGTGTCTGATTGGAACGTCTGAAGTAGACTTTGTTGGACACTTAGTGGGAGAAGGTATGATTGGCCTGTTAGAAGAGAATGTATGTAAGGTACGAGACGCACCCAGACCCACCACTAAGAAGGAAGTGAAAGCATTCTTAGGATTAGTGGGATATTACCATGAATTTATTCCTAACTTTTCAGCGATTGCATCACCATTGTCTGATTTACTTAGAAAGGGTCAGCCCAATATAGTTCAGTGGGATGAAACGCAGGAGAAAGCGTACACCTCTTTGAAGAATGTCATTATCTCCAAACCCGTGTTATGTTTGCCAGATTTTTCCAAAGAGTTTGTCTTAGCAACTGATGCATCAGATCGCGGATTAGGCGCTAGTCTTATGCAGGAACACGAGGGAAAGTTGTACCCTGTGGCATATGCTAGTCGTAAGCTATTGCCTCGTGAGACAAAATATTCGGTCTCAGAGCGCGAATGTTTAGCTATTGTTTGGGCTGTAAAAAAAGTTTACTTTGTATTTGTATGGAAAGGAGTTTGTGCTCCAAACTGACCATCGTTCATTAGAGTTTTTGAACTCTGCCAAGTTTGACAGTCCAAAGTTATTACGATGGAGTTTATTTTTACAGTCTTATCGATTCAGGATTCACTACGTAAAAGGCAGAGAAAATGTCTGTGCCGATTTCCTGAGCAGGGTATTTTAAAGTAGTACACTATCAGTGAAATGCATTGTAACCCATACTTTTGCCTACTAGATGAATTTCTAGGACGGCAGTATTGTATTGTAATTGGGGACATAGTTCATCTGTGACTGAATATTGAATTGATGGCTGATAGAGAGTCATGATGTGTTAGTCACATTTTGATTTTATGCTATGTCATATTAGTTACCAATGGAACTTGGTGTAATTTTTGAAAAATGTAACCCAAATGGGGACTGCGAGCAAGCAGTGTTTGTGTTATGTTGCAATGTTGTAACTTGTTTTGACCTAATATGATGAAGAAAGACCCTAATCAGTGGTCGGTATGTATTGGTATTTTTGCCATTGTACGTATGAGTTATACATTTTGGAGATAACCATGTTATGTACAACAAGTTATATGCTATGATTCGTGCACGAAGCATTGTGTAAACGATGGGCCATCGTTTCACCATATATGATTTGTAATAATATCGTTGACCATTGTTTCACCACAGTGGTGGCATTGTACTATTTTGACTAGTAGGCCTACTGTTAACCGTTGGTTTGTCACAATGATGATACTGTATTAGTCATTGTATTAGTGATGCAAAGGATATTGCATTGTATTGTATTTGCGATGGAATTTGGGAAGGCACTGAAATTGTTAATAATTATAATAGAATTAGCAACTACCTTTGTGAGATTGGGAGTACTGTAAGATTGTTATTTCAAGATATTGCAGACGCTGAATAATGTTTCGGAGTTGAAAAATATTCAACTTAAATTGGGGAGTTGTGTAGCATCTGCAAGCTATCCCTTGCCCTCCCCCGTTTTCTTGTTACACTGGTGAGCATGTGTTCATTTCTGTTTTCATTTTATTGTTGACAACCGCCAGAGTGTACTGTACTCCGTGACCTGACCTTCTTCTCCTAGTGAGTAGTTTTTTCCTCGCCCGCTTGTTGTCAGGTGTTTTGACTCGTTCAGTAAATATTAGTATGTTCCCGAACATTCGATAACATTGTGGATAAGGATGTTTACGCCAGATTTGGCCTTGAGTGATGTAACCTGATAACCAATTGATACGTGATTGGTTAGTTTGTGCGAGGGCAAAGGTAACGTTTATTTCGGGAACTTTCTGTAGAAATGTTTATATATATGGACCTGTGTGAGTGGTTGGTCGGTGAGTAAGTGAGTTTCCTTTTGTGTGGCGCAGATATTTAGTTTCGCTGGTGTCTTCCTAGTAATTTATTGTTCACTATACAGTTATTAAACTTTAGTATTATTTAATCTATCGTCGGATCTCGTGTTTATTTATTTTACAGCTGTAATAGTTTCGTTTTCTAAAGGGTTGTAGTTAGATCAACTAACTCCCCCCTACTATAACGTGCTAGAACAACCTCAGCTGTTACAGTAATAAACTACAGTCTTGCTTCAGAACTCATGCGCACCACAACACTACGCACCAAACTGAACGCTTGATACGGTTACTTTTTATGACATGCACGGTACTATATAATATTACGAAACAAACATGCAAAAATACAGATGTTACATAGCAATAAACATTGTTATTTTTTAAAAATACAGGCTTGAAGTAAACAACTTTTAATTATAGCCATCATCTTCCTTATCTCAATTGCCACCTTGCTGCCAAATTTAAGGCCCGAGGAGTGTGTAGTTTGGTCAGTTAGTCATGCCAAAGGTTGCAAGTTACTGAAATATAATAATAGATAATCAACCCAACCATTGTCATTAAAAGGCTCTGGACAAACTTAGCGTGTAGTCTGTCTTCTTGGGAAATGTATCTGCTGGCTGTGAGTAATGGGTTTGGGGGCGAAGAGGGGAGGGGCTTGGGGGGGGGGGGCGATGGAAGAAAATTAGGATCCTAAGAGGGCTGATTGCCTGAAATAGAGTGAGCCACCGCTGGGTCAGAATAGCCCTCATTTTTTCTTTTACAAAATTTTGCTGCAATGAGAAACTCAACTTTTAAGGTAACACAAAACTTAACTGTGGCTGGCAGTAAAGCCTTTCTAATTCGTGACTAGTACATGTAATAGCTGAAGACCAATACACATTTCTATTTATAGAACGAATACCCAAAGCCTTTCCAGCCATTTTGCGCACGCCAGTATTCCTACTTCTTCTATAGCGCACACATGAAAATGGTTTCAACATAGCGGACGCCTGCTTGACGAGTTTCTTGTTCTTCGCTCCAGTGTGCTTGGCGTATGTATGGTGGAATGGGGGGGGGGGGGGGGGAGTGGTTGGGAAAAGGGAAGGACGGGGGTCGGTTCCGACAATGGTTCTCAGGTTCAGCAGCTGTTGTACATTTGGCCACCACTCCCATACAACTCCCCCCCCCCCCCCCCCCCGCCTTACTGTTGCATGGCGCATTCGACAGTCTCTGGTTTTGTTCAGCAAGAAGTTTGCCGTGCAACGAAACAGAAAGTCCACAATTGTAGCCTGGGTGAAGACTACAAGAGGAAAACGTCAGTTGTCGCAAAATGAAGATTTGGAGAAATTCACATTTTAAAGTTTGAAAGTCCATAGGTTGATCGAACATGCATTGCCTTATCTAAATTTACTCGTATATCTGGACTACAGTTGTTTTTCACATAATTGGTATGAGAGGAACAAAGTTAAAGAGACATTAGCATAGAGCTGAGGGAAGTGTAACCATAAAACTCGCATTTTGTGACAACTGCCGTTCTTCTCCTGTAGTCTTCATATTATGGGATCATGCTTTGGTGCAAAGGGTGGGCCCAAATATCAGTTTATTTCCTTTCATTCAGAGACGCTCTGAGTTCTTGACCGGTTGTGTTAGACGACTGAAGAAACATGGGCAAAAGTGTAAGCGGAAGGCTGCGCTGTTAGATGTTATGATCCTACAATTTTCTTGCTTTGCTGAATTTCAACATCAGTACCACCTTCCTCCCCCACACCCCCCAATTTTTTTTCATCTCACCTAAAAGGTTTGTTTCACTTGACCTGTTACAGAACTTGTGCTCACCAGGACATTTTGAATATTATTTACATTATCTAGTCTTTCGTTGGAAGTTCCAAGAAAGGCCATTTTTCTCTAAGAGTTTCAATTCTTCTTTTTGGATTGCATTAATTTTTATCTTTTGCAAGTGCGCATGCCCAGCTCCCGTGCACTTAGGGGATCCGGGAGCCTTCCCGTCAACTTCACAATATTTCCGGTGACGTAAGTGAGACATACGAATTGGCGGAACAAGGACTACTCTTTATTGAGCTATTATAAACAACGAAAAGAAAAAAGCAAACAAAACATAGAGCTCTTGGCCAGTGTGTTTGGGGCTGCTGCTACTACTAGCACTAGAAGTGAATGGATGTGAGTATCCGTGTGCTTGTGACAGAGAGCTAGCTGTGTGTGTGCGTGCCAGAATCCAGAAGATTTTCTCCATCCATTCACTTCTAGTGCTAGTAGTAGCAGCAGCCCCAAACAGTTCACAGCAAAGGCAAAAACCCAACGAACTACTTCAGCAACGCCTGACGTCAGCAAACTCTCACCTCGCCAGCTCCCACTGACCAGAGGCCACGCTCCATGTGTGTAGCTCTCATATCCCCGGGAACACACTTTTCATCACTGAACGATTTGCCCCACCCCTACCCCAAAACAACCCACATTGCCCCTACTCCACTTCCTATCACCCTACCTACCCACCCCGCCCCCATTCGCCCATGTCACGACCTAGTATGATCGCCAGGATCGCCACGCCTCAAATTGGCCTAGGTCACCATGACCAGCAGACTTCCACTGGTCAGTTGGCATACCTTGCACGCTTAGGAAAGTATGGTGCTCCAGCTGTATAATCTTTTGTCTTTTCGGTACAGCGTCTCCATAGCGGCTCCCCTAACATCGTGCATTTGATGGTAAAGATTCAAAGCGTCGGCCTACGATTACTGTGCAGAGAAATTAAAAAGAGATGGTGTCCGTACCCTTTATTTTTATTTGGATGAAATTCAAGAACTTTAGAGAAGGGGATGGGGCGGAATTGAATCCTTAATGTTGCAGGTGTTTCTGACATCCAGAATGGTTGTTATTGTTATTTTGGCTTTTGAAGAGGGTGGGGGGAGGTAGGTTTCACAGATGAACTTGAGAGTTATGAAGAAATTCTTTAAAAAAAAAAAAAGACGTTTACTTTAAAAACAGAATGAGACAAACGCCATTATTGCGGCTAAGCAATCTGATCAAACCCTCCTTTGATGTAGCTGAAGGGCCACAATGTTTTCTGAATAAATATGAATTATGATAATCACGAGGTTCCATAAAATGCTGTGATAAACAACTTGACCTAAAAAGAAAATGGCCATGTCCAGTGGAAGATAGGACGCAACCAACCGTAGCGGTCAAGCGAATGTAGGTCAAATTTTGCCTTAACAGCTTGGCAAAACAGGATGGGTATGACTTGCCATACACACAGTAGTCGCAGCAGCTCAGATGCTGAGTCTTTTGGGCGAATATCACATTATATAACAGTAACCAGATCAGTAAAGATAAATTCTGTTGCTCCAAATTCTGGGATATTAGGAACACAATTTCCCTCAAGCCTGAACTGCGTTTTCTTTGTTTTACACGTTACACCATTCTTACTACATGTATTATGATACATAATTCTTGATATTCATCCCTCTCCCGGTTTCATATATAAAAATTGCACACTGCTTAGTGGATGGCACGGACGATCAATCTTGCCGCAGCTGGCTCCAGATACCGCACAGAAATCTGCGGGTGAAGAAGCAGACTGTAGCTTGATGCTGGGTTCGGGTGAAACGGTTACGATGAACGCCGCAGCTGCTGGTTTTTTGTTTTTTTTTTGACATTTGACTCGAACTAATTATTTTCATTTTTTTGTAAGTGTTTCAGTCGAGAAATGCACTGCCACGCACGCACACACAATCACACACATACATGCACAAAATAAAATAATTCAGAAGCTCGTCAGAGGTCTCAAACCATCAGTTTACTTGCAATTTGCAAAAGCAATTTTCTTACGTGCACCCCAAACAGCTGAGAAGTGGTCCCTATGTTGCATTTCCCCATGTATGACAATGACTCACACTGCTTACTGAGTTATCTTTTTACCTACGTACGCAAAATTCGTCCTACCCCATTTCCAGATGGGTACTCATGCGATAATATGACATGCTGAGATAGATGGTGTTACGGTGAGGGAATGGTGGGCAAGAGTGTTCGTCGGCGCACATATTACATAAAATATGTGAAGAATGTGTCTTCAGGTGTTAAATTGAGATGTTCCGACTAGTTGGAAATCATCACCAAGCCTTTTCATTGCACGGGTAACGGGCCCGTGTTGAGATCAGTTTCCGCCCCTGAGAGATAGAATTACATGAAAAAATCCCGCATTCCCGTCTCTCTTTTCCCTCCAATCTTGGATCAAAGAAAACGCCTTTTCACTGGCCAGTCGAGAAAAAGCGAAGTCTGTCATGCGTTAAGGTCCAATCTACACGGGCTCCACCTCTAGCTCTCTTGGGTCAGCAGCTAATCAACACCTAGCCGTACTTGGTTGAGTCATGGTTCACCTGGGACTTACACTCTTGCATAATCTATCAAACCAATCTCTATATTTAACCCTTCAGAATGCCCGGACTCAAACAAGTTACCCAAAATCTACTGAGTGTCGATTCAGCCGTGGTAAATGGGTTGCCTTGTAGTTCCAGCTCCCCGAAACCCACCAGAACGGCCGGGGATATTGGTTACGTGGTCTCCGTGGCTCCAGCTAGCTCGCTGCTCCAGTTAACACTGGGTCAGAGGGTTATAGTAACAAGAGCTAGCGCTCGGCAGAAAATGCGTCTATGCAGCGTCGCGACCTACTTCGAAGGAGGCGCGGTAAACAAAAGGTATCATGAAGCGCGCAGTATTCCATCACCTTGCAATTTACTGTGCGACTTGGGGGTAAAGGTCTTGCATTTAACCATTCTTTCACCAACCCTTGCCCACATTTTGGAAAATGGAGGCGAAAAAAATTGTTAATCCTCACTGTCAATGGCATTCTGCGGTAAATTGTAATAACAGTAGGAATAATAGACTAGACTTGTCATTTCATCGTTTCCCAAAAAGAACCCAGATCTGTAGGTTTTTCTGTTTTCAGCATGTTCGAAACTGATTTGGTGATTCTGGTCATGCACTTCATATTTACTACTAGCATTGTGCATGCCCACAAAAAAACAAAAAAACACACAAAAAAAACATGCGCCGTGCAGTGGCTTTTACATTGTAAGCATTGCATTATCTCCATATTTACGGTCAGCACGGAAACAAGAATAATTAATATATCATAACCTAGAGTATGTTTTTTGTACATTGAAAGATTAGGCAGCTCAGGTCATACTTGTGGCACTGCAGACTTGACAAACTTCTTCGATAAAACAGTGCTTTCACCAAAAAGAAACTCTTTTTTTATCAAGACATTAAAGTAACCTATGCCTACAAAAAGCTTATACATTATAAATGTCCAGAATAGCGGCAGGAAAATCTATGCATTGATGCTTTCTTGGGTTCGAGAAGTTATGTAGGCCTGCGTGAATAATACATATTAACAAGGGAAGATACAAACTGTTGTCAATGTGACAAAACTGTATAAATTTTCATTTCCTTTAAGATCTCATGTCTAATCAAGCTCCAACACAGCTGTAAGATCCCGATTGAGGACGGACGTGTCAAGAGTCCCTCAGACCATTAATGACTGTCCAGCCTGCAAGCATAGAGAGCGTAGTATCCATGCAAGAAGACAATGTTCTGGTTTACATTGCCGGGTACATTGCAAACAAGCTTTCCCCGTTGTTGTGTGGGAAATATGGGAGCATGCTGCAGGGATGTGCGGACGTTGCCAGCACACATCACACATTTTTAATAGCCAAAGGCTACGCCGAATGCTCCAAAGGAGGCCTTCAAGCTCCATCCCCGTTGCTTTTCAGCATCTGCAAGGAAATGGAGTGGATCTTCCGGCATCATACTCAGCAAGGACTGCACTCTGTGGGCATCTGCAGCTCAATCATCAGGTTAATGCATGAGACGCTACTGCTGGCACTTTCAGGAAAAGTAGAGTGCGTCTTTCAGAAATGTGACACTCTATTTAATGTCATCAGCCTATTTGTAAACATTCGTCTACATTTCTTGGTGAAGTGCAAAAACGAAGAGATAGCATTGTCATCCAGGGGAAAAGCCAAAGAAGAGGGTTCAAGGAAGGCGGGTGCATTCCCTCATGTTTAGAAGTTCTCCACTGCACATTAATAATGTCAATGCTCTAATTTAGATCTACTGGTTCTCCATAAAGTCTGGGTACATGGTAAAAAACACTTACTTCCTAAAACAAAACAATTTTATTCAATTGGGATGTTGATGATTAATATTTTCAACATGATTTCCATCATTTTCAATGCATAACTTGATGCGCTTTTCAAAATTCAGGTGAACTCGATGGAACAGGTCTGCATTGCCGTCGATTTCAGCACACTGACTGGTAATGCGTTCTCTCAAGTAGTTTAAATCTGTAATCTTCATTGAGTACGCTTTCTCTTTTAGCATACCCCAGAAAAAAATCTATGGAAGAAAGGTCTGGTGAACGAGGGGACCACTCCACATGACCTCTTCTTCCAATTCAGTGAGGAAAAGTGTCATTCAGCCAGTCTTTAACAGCTGTAGCAAAATGATAGTGAAATCCCCCATGTACCAGACTTGGTGGACACCCTGTATATCTGTCACTGTGCACTTTAATATATTCTGCTAACAATTCATATGTTTTTGTGCAATCATAAAGTATGTAATTTCCTATACCCAGTGTACTTTTGAGGATAAATAACAGAGGGTGTCACAACTGGTTACATATTTCCAATTTCTCTGAAGAGCGGTCTACGATCACTATATAAACATCTCCTTTGCTTTTGTTTACCGCGCCTCCTCCTCGGTAGACGACCCGCCACCGTAGTCGCGGGCTCGCAGTGCTTTCACAATGGCGTGACGTCACAGCGCTTGCTCTTGTTACCCTCTTTGCACTGGGTTTAGCCAGCCCTGGGTGCAAGCAAGCAAAAACACTACACATGGCATGCTTTCTTTGTCAGTCCTAGAGTAAGACTTAAAAGCTGAGCTTTTGTCATTTCTATCAGCCCGGCACTGGAATTGGACCATGTAGCAGTTTGAATTTAGGCAAATCTCCAAACTTTGTCAGCTAGCTATGATTTTTTTTCCTTAGCAAAACCAGGGGAAAAGGCGAGAGCCCACAGAATGAAAAGGGAATAACCGAATAATATATCTTACATAATATTACATCACGATTGGGCATATAGTCGAACTTCTTTCTGCATAATAATGTGCGGAACGAGGAAGAGAATACAGCCAGCCGAATGGTACTTAATCTCTCCAACGAAGAAGATCTGAATAACCTCTTCTACACAAAAAGATATAATGGATAATGGATGGCATTTATATAGCGCATATCCATTTAAAATGCTCTATGCGCTTTACAGAAACAACATGTCAACCACAGAGCAGAATGGAGCGCCTGCGAAGCGCTCAACACACTGCACTGCTTCTTTCTCTCTCCCTGTCTCGCCCACTCTCTCTATCTCTCCAAGTACCAATATACCCTCCTATATACCAAGTACAGGTACATTTGCAACATTTGAGTGATGGAGGATTACAAATAAATTGGCCTTTAATAAAGTCATTCACAGTCACAACAGTGGCAAGTCCTCTCTGTGCTACAAAATAATACCCAAATTTGCCTCAAATTCAAATAACTCTCAAAATATAGGATTTCAATTTGAGAAAAGAAGAGTGCAAAAATATTTCGTTTGTCTTCAGCTGTTTACATACTGCAGTCCAACAATACCGAAACCCAACAGAAAAAAAATAAATCAATAAACGAATGGCTCTGTAGGGAATATCATGTTCACCATCGTTTTTGTGTTAACGGACCGCAAACCCCTTTTTGGTGCTGGGTACACTCATGTTGTTTTGTATACTGTAGGATATAGCCGGAGCTGGGTAATGAAAGCTTTGCCCGGGCAGTCTCATATCTATTTTAAGCCTGATCGAGCCCGCACATGAGTTTCGCCTCAAAAGGGCGGGGCCGAGGGGGTCTTATAGCATCGGTCCTGAAGGATTGGTCATGACATTTTTGTTACGAGGCAAAAACTGGCCACGGGTCAGTGCACACTAGCCACTTCGCCCTCCCGTAGGTCAGACGCAATGAACGAATAGCGTGGGCAGCGTTTGACCACTTTGCCTTGACCGCTGTAAACTGACCCTGGCTCAGCATTGCTTCCTCCCCTGAGACCCAGTACTGCACGGCTCTAGTTAGCTGATTCCTGCCGACGGACGCCGCAAGGCCCACACGGCTCGACCAGTGGCGATAGGCTGAAACACCAAGTGCGGGAACTGCGTACTTTCGTCTGACTGCCACAATGGACTGCCCAGTCCGCTGATGTGTCATGCTGTGGACTCAGGCCCGACCACTCCAGCATAGTACTGTAACTGTACTGTAGCCTTGACTTAAGTGCGCAGTTTACCTGTCTCCTACCACAGCCCATTTCCGCCTCCGTGATATTGGCGTCATCGACAGAAGTAACAGAATTTCGAGGAATTCTGCTGTACCAGAAACATCATGGTCATCTGTATGGTTGTTCTATCAACTAATTCTGCTTTTGTCTGCATTCTGGAATTGGTAAGTCTACGTGTTTGTTGTATCTTGTTGGAATGGAATTTGGGAAGGAGTTCCGTACTCGAGCGCCATAGACCCGAAACTAACTAAAAGAGATGATACATAGCTACCCCGGGGGCTTTCCCTGATATGTCAATCTGACTACTGCCCAGACGAACATCGGCCTACGGCCTCGATGATACAAACTGACTAGACCCTCACGTCGTTACTTATCAATCTGACAATCTGACAAAGTGGCGCTCGAGTAAGGTACTCCTCCCGGAATTTGTGGGTGGCAAATCGAATACGATGATGAAATTTGTTACGACAATCGGTCTCAAAATCTATTCGATTATGAAGTCAAGAACTGACGTCATTCCAGTTTGATCTTCATGTATTTTACTATTTCCGATCCGCTGAAAGAATTCTCTTTCTCTCTCTCTCTCTCTCTCTCAAAATCAAATTTAATGAAAAAAAAAAAAAGAGACATATTGTCATAATCTCCTAATGACTAATGTACCATATTTTGTACTGCTGTCACGTGTGAAAGTGCTCAATGAAACAAGATAAAATTAAAAAGGACCTACCTTGTCCAGACTTTGTGGACATCTTTCCTCTGTCCAACTTCAACTAGCTCAAGATTGATTAATTCCAGATTTTAAAAATGTATTAATGACATGGTTTTAGTGAACCCCTAAGGTTTATCAAGTCACTCAGCATGTTTAAGTCTGGATAAAAAAAAAAAAACAAGAAAGAAAGATAAAAATTGTGTGTTGCAAATCTCTGTAGACTCTAGTGTTAGAAACAATAAGGAAATGTTACAATTAAATCACACCTGAGTTAGAAATCAGTTTGTGTGACTTACAATGTGGTCAAAAAAGTTGTGTAATTACTAACATTTGCCACTCACAATCTGTTCTCAAAACATTGTCCAATCCTTGTTTCCAGTCCTGTCTGTATCTTTATTCATAATGAGGATGATATAGAGTCTAGTTTGTTTATTACATGGAGTGATATCTTTTAGTTATTGGCAGTTGTGCTGGGTAGGATGGGGAAATGTATCACCTTAACTGTATGTTCATACTAGGGCAAAGATTTGTGGTCATGATTTCAACTATGATTGAATGACAGTTGTCACGTGAAACTTAAGCATTGATTTCCTGGTCACAGTTGAAGGATAATAATCATTTCCCCAGAGAAACTAATCTGAACTTTAGAGAAATGAAATCTTCATGTCATTGTGATCAATTTAACAGAAATGAAAATTTAAAATTTCTGTATTGGTCTTTCTGTGTTTGAGCTCAAGTAACATTTAACTGTGATATATATGAATTATTTGGAGAAAGTGAGACAGATACCAGCAATGCCAATGTTCTTCTTACAGAAGTCAATATAGGTGAGCAGAAGCTCGGGGTATTGTCAAAATTCATTTATGCCATGGAACAGTTAGACTGCTTTTTGTTTTACTTTTTTTAAATTTTGTTTTCTATGTATGTTTACTTGGTGGTCAGATGTTGCTTGAATGAGTAAATTAGTCATTAGCTTTTGCTCAAAGTCTGCGCCAAACCACTCATAGCATAGCATCACTATTTGCAGTATCCTAAGTGTTTTGTATAATGTGATAAAGATACTGTCAAACTTGTAGTCAGCTCAGAGAGTTGAACATCTCTATCGTGCTTTGTTGGAGATATGGAAACACTTGTGAAGGAAACACAGAGTAAATGATAGGAAATTTGGAATAAGTTCAGAATCTGTCTTTGTGTCATACATGGCCACATTGAATGGCCGTCAGATAATTTGCTGTTGGACTTTCTCATCAGTTTTGTTCAGTTATTATCCTACATTACCGTTCATAGGGATGCCATTTTTCAGGGAATTTCACATAGAGTTCGGAGATGTTCTGGATGTTCGGAAACCGAACTATCGAAAAGGACAATGATAATGGTAATAATACTTTAATGAACTGAAATTGGAAAGTGTGGGAAAGATAATCAGTGATTCTTTTTAATGTATTGAAATCTGAGTGAGTTGTCTGAATTTCTGGGACTCTTCCCCCCCAAAAGTTGCGAAATTTCGCCTCTTATTGGTGATATCCCTACTACCCTCTCATCACCCCAGCCTTCAAACCCTACTAATCAGGCTATGAATGGCGAGTTATGGAGCTGGTGGTCTACCCCACACTCATAAATAATATCGGGAAAGTAAATATCAAGTAAATCTCCACAGAAAAATGGGCAAGCAGTTGTATGTAGACGGCAGTTACAGGTCATGCTTAAAGGTGCCTACCAATCACTGACCAAACAGTAACCTGAAATTGGTAACCGTTATAGACCTACACGGTGGGCATTCTTTCTGTAAATGAATGATGCAAGCAGAATGTCTTAAGCTGTCAGCAGGGTTCACACAGGTCCTTAAAAGTCCTTAAAGTCCTTAATTTTCATAAAAGAAAAAATAAGTACTCAAAAAGTCCTTAAATTCTGAAAATGATACCAAAGTCCTTAAAAAGTCCTTAAAATTTGTGTTTCAGTTGAAACATTTGAGATTCAAATCTTCCAATTGCACACTGGATAATTGGTACTTTGAAATAACTGAACTTTTCAGAGTGAATTTACTGTCTGAACCTTGGATTTAGAAACATTTCTGTATCAATGAGTGCTGCACACCACTTGTATAGTTGTGATATTTCTTGGTCACAGGCACACAGGTCCTTACTTTGTTTACTATGAGTCCTTAGGAAGTCCTTAAAAAGTCCTTAAAATTAGTTTTCAAGACTTTGTATGAACCCTGTGTCAGATCTTTTAGACTTAATGGCCCAGCCAAATGAGAGAGATTCTAACCCAACCAAGAGCCTTAAAATAACCATAGTCATAATTTATTCATTGAATTTAATTATTGGTCTTCCATTATAACGGTCTGCTCTTGGGATTGGGAATGGACAGAAATCTGGCTTGAGTTACGATTTCTTTTTTCTCAAAACCAACCTGAGTACAAAAAAGGCATAGTTTGAGAGCGCGTAGTCATTTTACCGCCATTGCGCTATTCTGAAAGTTTGGGCAAACTGATACAGTGATAGCACAGTTGGAAGCTGGAATTTGTTGGAGCGTCGTCGTGTGCATCAATCCTTGTTACGAGATTCGAATATGGAATGACAACAGCATTGTTGGGGTTAAAACGCCTGATCAAATATACTATCTAAACTTATTCATAGTGCAGGGAATGGGAATTAATGAAAATGGAGCACTGAAGAAATGGTCTGATGGAAATATTTTTCTAATGGCGACCTATGTGAGCATTTGTTATTTGCTGTCTGAAAATTAATAAAAGAAATGTACGGCGATGAGACAAGATTGCCATAAACGAAACAATCAACAAACGAACAGACCAGAATTGAATTAGAGTTTAGACTGATTATGGGTTACTTGAGGCAGCAGAAGAATGGACAGTAGTTGTCAAAACGGACTTCCTAAGGAGTGAAACAGACCTATGCTGCCTGTTTCACCCTTTGTTTCTTGAAAGTCGAAACCGGCGTGTGCGATGTAAATACTAAGTAAGGCCAAAGACGGTAGAGACTGAGTATCTTGTATCTTTGGTATGTGCTCGAGAGAAACACGGCATTAATTTAGTTGCATAGAAATAGGTTGGTAGGAGACGAAAGTGAGTCGCATTTCTCCTCTGATATTCCTCCTCATGTCGTCCAACAAACACTTGCCATGAATGAGAATCCGTGTAGCCTCGTCGCTGGTACAGATAATTATGACCTCGCTGTCGCATGCGACTTGGGTCGGAAGGAAAGAGCCTATTTCAGTTCATATTTGGCCGAAGATGATGCGAGTCAGAAAAGTCCGGTTTGAGCTCAAATAACGTGGACGAGCTCAGAAGTTGTTACTGTCTCTCGCTGGTACCACCACAATGTCCGGGTGGTCTAAATTATAAATAGGATCGGCGGTTAACGAATTCAAAGCTTGGAAGTCTGGAAACAATAGAATGTAACAGTTTGCCTCCCAGCGGCCTTATAGTTGTAACTGGATATAAAACTATTGCTTAACGGCGAATTTTCACCCTTTCTATCCAGCGACCACTCTGAGCTTTCCTTCTGCCTCTTGACGTGACAAAGAATGTTTAGGTTTTCAGCATTATTATACTTTGTCTGCAAAGATGGTATTCTTGGCAAATATTGCGCAACCGTGGGCGTATTTGATGTGGTTGTTATGGAAATGAATCATAGTCTTTCGACCACAGAGCTACTGGAATGGTTGATTTCGCTATTTTCATAACTTAAGATCTAGGAATCTCAGCAGGTAGATGATGCAAACCAGAGAAGAGAGATTGGAGTAGGTGTTTAAAAGAAAAGGAAACGGGAAGGAAGGGGGAAGGGGGGGGGGTCTGAAAATGCATTATAGGAGCTCAAGATTGGCTACGTTTGATTTCCAATAAGATGCGTTCACGCTGAATGATTTGTAATGTGTTCACAAAGACTTATTTATCATCACTACAAATAATTGATTTTGAAGGGGAGTAGAGGAAAGAAGGCGAACAATGAGCCACGTTTGACATTTTTGTTCTCTTCTCAAGTCACCAACTCATTGCTGATGGCTGACTATAGATTAGATGCCGCGCGCGCGCGTGTGTGTGTGTGTGTGTGTGTGTGTGCGCGTGCGTGCGTGCGTGCGTGCGTGCGTGCGTGCGTGTGTGTGTGTGTGTGTGTGTGTGTGTGAAGGCAGATTTGTGACAACTCGTGTTAGTATTGTTAGTTGTATTGATCTATCCACCATAAATTTCAATGTGAAAACTACTGGTTCAATTTAGTTCAGATGTTGGATGAAAGAAAAGTTTTTAATTCAGATGATTAGTCAGTTGATTTGTCGATATTCATCGCGAGACCAGCCAGTCGTCTTGACAGCGATACACACACTACGTTGTGGAAACCTCGTCAGTACGCTCACGGAATGTTGACAATAACAATGTTGACATAGAATTCATAGATCCAGATTTACATGTTTTGCTGATTCAGGAAGGATGATAGCATCGCAAGTCTTGGCACAGTTTGTGCAGTGGTTGCTAGTGCATCTGATGATCATGATCTGCTTTTGCAAAATTTCTATTTTCTCACCTTAGAAATTAAATTAAATCTTAATGTAAGAACTTCCTGCATGCAACGGTGGAGACTTCGATAGAACACGCATGTGCAGAGACCAGGTACACGTTCTGTGCTTCGAACCAACAGCATTCATGGAAGAAGGCTTGTAATCGAAGTACACAAACATATACTCGATATAACAAAAACGTGAGAATGTTTAGCTCTGAGATATAATTTGTTTTGTTGGGTTTAGTGGTCTTCAGCCGTGTTTTCAGAGATCGCATTGTGAGTTTTACAGTTTAATCGCATACACCTCCAGCTATACATATTCATGTTAATCGGCACAACGTAGGCTACTCTGGTAGGTCAGTGGAAATATTCACAATCTCCACACCCTGGTCAGAGTATCCTGATCCTTTTGTTTGCCTGGGCTTGACCGGAAACATGCTCCATATCTCAGGGTTGGCCAGACATACCTGACACAGAATGTGTATCCTGTGACGCTTGCAGAGGGTTAGTTTACACTATAGGCCTACTTTAACACATTCTGGTTTTAGTTACAGTGTAAAATATTTCTTCAGAATTTGTTTGTAAGGATTTTCTTATAACCCTCAGCTAGAAGACACATGGTTCCTTTTTGCAGTTTTTCTTGTGATTTGGAAAAAAACAACAACCCCACTATTTCAGGCTGAAAGTATAGATTTGCAAGCTAAAGTGCCTCAAAATTAAAGTTAATTGTGACATTTGAGTCAGCAGGCGGAGTTGTTCCACGTCCTGGTTACAAGGTCATACTGACGGCTTGATGGAGTTCTGTTTTTATGTTCCAGTGGTATGTGATAAGATTGGCCATATGCGCGGTACACGGTTACGTGTGATCAATAAAATACTAACACTACTTATTTTCTGTGTTCATGGTAGTATGTTTATCAAATCCGGGATTTACTTGGTACACTAAGAAACAGGTTGGTTTTTTTTGCCCCCCCCCCCCACAATCTTGTGAGATAATAGGGATTATGTGCAATGATCTCAACAAATCCATGGTATGAGTAGAAAAGCGATATATCCGTTGCGGAATAAATACTGGGGAAATTTAAAAAAAAATAAGGGTGGGGAGTTGGGGGGGGGGGGGGTTGCATCCCGGGTTGTTGTGCTACATGCAAGATTTTCTTTACTTTTACCCCATACTACAAAAATGGGATATAATAATATTGGGGACATTATCAACATTTATTTATTTTTACCCACAAAAAGACACCGTGGGTGTGTGGAGTCAAATCAATCGATTACTATGAGAGAACTATATCGTCTTCCCTATAGGGGTATTGTGTTCATGGCAGTCATGTTTGATCCGATTTTGTTCTCCCAATGTATGCGATTTCCTGCTTTGTCCTTCAGTCTGCCAGCCAGCTTGCACGTTGCACAGGGAACGACCCTAGCGTGGCCCCTATACGGGCGTGTTCAGTCCAGGCTTCTATTCCTTCAGGGTCACTCGCGGGTCAAATTATGAGAAAAAAATGCGCCGATGTATTTTGGCGGTAAGGTCTATTAACGGGCGTGATGGGCCATAGCTTAGATTCCTGATGGTTGTAGTTACATATTCGCAGGATATAATGAGTGATGTTAAAGAGGGGGGGGGGGCGAGCGAGAAAAAGCAAGAAAGATACAGGCCGTTCTGTTAACACTTCTGGCATCATTCTACATGTATTTACCACAAGTGTTTCTATTTTACACTAACGCGTGAGAGAGCGATATCATTTGAAGAAAGTTTTGAAAGGATAGTCGCTTTTCAAACGCGCCATTAGTATCCTACCAGAGAAGTCATTATTTGTTGTGAAGAAATAAAATACACCTGGGAATTTTCTCCTTAACGGAATAGGAAAACCAATCCAACCATGGACTTAGCTTAGCCAATTTTAACTTATGTCGATTGGCATTCTCAGCACTAACGCAGTACTTTGACTCTGGAGGGAGAGTCAAACATGCTGGCCAAAGACATTCTGAGATGGGTTGTTTTTTTTAACTGACGCCATTGCTCGTAAACTTTTGTCTGTGAACATGCAGAAATTATATTTCATAAGCTAGTTAATGAGACTCAAAGATTTGTTTGAACTACATTGGAGAGAAAGCCTGAGGTAAAAAGTCCAAGGATTAGTTACTTTGGCGGCCGCTTGAGCGTGGATGAGACTAGATTGAAAAGTCAGATAAGAGGCGAACAGTTTTAGTAACCACTAGGTGATCTCCTCATGTGCACAAACACAGCAGTATTAAATTTCTGTGGCTAACGTTGGACATTCAGGCTAATCTGACCGCTCATTTTTCATGAACATCCCTGTCAAAACCTGTTTCATCACCAACTCGGGATTTATTTCCCTGTCTCCCTCAGTGCGTCTCTCCGTTCCATCCAATCTTGTTTCCTCCATCCAATCTTGTTTCCTCTGCAATCTAGGCAGAAAATACATGATAAATTACAGTTGAGTCATTTTTTCCTTGGAGAACATTCGTGGGTGTTGCCAATTGCCGATTTGATAGATTCTTCACTAAAATCTCCAAAACTGGATCTGGAATGTATAAAAAAAAAATTATCGTGCGCAAAATTTATGCTCGACGCTGCTCTCTCCCAGTACCGTTGAAAAAGAACCCCAGTAAGACATTTTTTCTTTTTAATTTACTTTCCTCTTTCCGTCAAACACCTACACAATTTCCAAATATTTAATGTATCAAATATCTGACAAGTGACATGTCATAACAAAATATGACTTGAAAAAGTTATCATACGATTGCGCCATGTCACCAAACCCGGTTACGTTCGTGTTACGTCATTGGCCTACCTCCCGTTACCCCACGTGTTCCAAGTCCAGACCCCAGGACCACGTGGTCGGGATTGACATGATCCCCGCGCCGGTCAGTTGTGACCTAGTTTCCTACGGCGGAAAGCGTTTTCCCGCCATTTGGGTACAGGTCTTGGAAAGGTGACAATGAGGGTGTGAACGGCTTAGTCATTGAAAAAGGAAAAGAAAGAAGAGGAAAAAAAAAAGGTTACTAAAAGTTCAAATAAATTTATTACTATTGTTTATTTATGGTACCATTTATCTGTTTCTTGTGTCTTACGTTTGCACTTCTCTTCAGCAAGTTTTTCTGTTACACATGTTCTCTCGGCCCTAGGCCCTCACTACAGCCACCAGACAGATGTCACGGAGCACGGATTTTACTGTTCTATTTCTAGCCGCATAGTTTCGATTTCAAATTCTGGTGTTGCAAGATACAGGGCTCAGTCTATACGTGGTCTGCAACATCACGTGTCTGACATTGATACTACGTTGTATTAAATTTTGATTTTGAATGCGACATCTCAGCTTGAACGTAATAGTCCAAAACCACAGAGACACGGTAACACTTAACATTGCATCACAAATCTATCGAGTCGGTATCGCCAAAGTACAATGTCATGTAGTTCTATTTGTGTCGCGGCTGCAACCGTCATGTCCATGGCTCTATTTATTGGTCGAATGAGATCAAGACTAATCCATAATCGGTTCTTTCCACATGTGAGTTTATATTCACTTTTCTTAGTCCTGTACATTTTTTTTTTGTTCTTCTACAGAAATGTCTACTTCTACAGAAATGTCTACTTCTACAGAAATGTCTACTTCTACAGAAATGTCTACGTATAGATGCAGGTCTGAGGAAACGACTGAAAATGCATTCTTGACAGTTACCCAATAAAAGGACAATAAACTGCGGAGTTTCGTCAGGTCTAATGTTTAATTTTGACTTTATTTAGCAGTAATTTGCGGTTTTTTTTTTTTTTAGCTGTTCAGATCTACCACGCAGCATATTAAAATATTTCATATAAACGTAAATATGTAATTTATTATCCGGGATTATATCGCATTTGTTGGGCTGAGGGTGCAAACCTTGAAGCATTTCAGAAAGTTTAAATGCATTCAGGAAAAAAAAACCCCGCCATAGCTCGACCGTCCCTATCATAACCCCGATTTTCTGAGCACAGGAAGAGGCCGGGGAGGCGGAAGGGTTCAAACGGGTGTCAAGGCAAATAATCTGCACATGCAGATTATTTTTCCTCCCCCGTTCTTTTTTTCTCTCTGTTCTCACTTGTTGTAGCCCCCGTTGTTAAGTTACTGCTCCGCGCTCAGCTTCCGAGACGAATGGCGGAAATACACAGCCTGACCTTTCACCTTCGCACCAGCCAGTCTCCCACCCCCCGTCCGTTGTCCGCCGGTCACTCATGTCTGAATTGTAACTTTTGTCACTCAGTTCGGACTCGTATTGAAACAAGTCAGAACACAGACATGGTTACTACATTCAGTGTTAATTCAACTCCGGGATCTTTCGTTAAAAAACAAACTTCCATTTGTCTGACTGTGTAAACGAGTCTTCAGAAATCTGCATGCTAGGAGAATTAAATATGGCGGCCGGGAGCTTTAAAATAAATAAATTGTTATCTGCGTAGATTTGATGAGAAGATAGATTGTGTTGTCTGGTTTGTCGTAGAGATATAAATATACTTCCATCCATTTGTTCATTCACCATTTTAGTGCTATCATGTGGAGAAAAACATGCTTTTAAACTCGTCGTCTAATTACAGCATGTTTTGCGATGAAACTTGGCCAAAGGATTAAGGAAATGTCATTTCCTCCATAGACACAAGGAAGTTTCCTTCCATTTTCTACGCGCTATTGCCCTTTTACCATCAGTCATGTTGAATACTTTCGATGTTACAAACTAAATCCCCAGTAGCTAGATCTAGGAAGTTATTTTCACGTCCACTGTGCAGTGAAGCTACCTAAATTTTTCTGCTGTCATGTTTTGTATTTTAATCATTCTGCTGTGGGCTTGTGTCTACAGGATAATTGATTTGCTGTTGGTATTGTATATGGATCTAGTAATTAGTACGTGCAGTTAAGTTCCATCCCGTAAAAATCACTTTTACAACCGTCAGCTGGAAGCAACGATGAACACACAAATACTGGCGGCGATTCGTTATTCTGAAGCTGAATTTTGTGGTGGTGAAGTTCATAGGTCAAAATAAGTCAGCTTTGTTGAGAATTAACGATTCAGTGAGATTATTGTTCCTCACATGGGCGAAAATTCCTGTGAGATCATCGTGTATTTTCTGTAGTCAAGTAGTGCAAAACAAAGAATGGTGGTGTAATATACCGGGGATCTTGACACAGGTTCTGCACATGAACGTAGGCCAAGTCATTCAAACTGGGACAAAATGGCAATATATTTTGATATTAGGCACAACCAGCTTCCATGTACCACATCTGATTTCCTCCTGAATCATATTTTATAATTTTTGTTTATGATGGAGTGCCGGGTGTGTTCAATGAAAGTTGGGGACATTTTTTCTATGTTACTCGGGGGCGTGTGCCGGATGTGTGCCAGATACATGAGATAGAAAAGTCCAGTTTTTGGCCTGATTGTAAAATATTCATTGGATAAAACATGTCGACATAATTATCTCGTGAGTAGAGCTGCACTACTTGGCTGCTCGTGTCAAGGTGCTGTTGCCATAAATTTTGTTGCGTGGGGCACATCGAGAAAACCAAGAGAATGTGCTCTGTTGAGGAGTGTGCAAAAATAGTGAACTAATGGTCGCGGCTTTCTGGCGAAAACAATTAATTGGGTGCGGAGTTAAAAAAAAAAGCGGCTTGGGTGTTTGGAAGTGCAGGTAATTGTTGGTTTTCGATAAGCAAATCCAGATACATGTATAACTTATTAATGGGTTAAAGTCTCTTTTTACACCTAGAACAAGTTGACTGTTTGCAGACGTCTAATTTAGTTAACCACCTTTCTCACGTGAGCCGGAAAATTGTTTTTCAAAGTCAGATTGACAAGTCTTTAAGTAGAGTTTTCATGAAATTCTTGTTTTTCAAGACATTGTCGCTGGGATGACAACATGACATATATATATATTTTTTAAAAAATTGCCTTGAAAGGAAGTTACTAAACACGAGAAGGCAACTGTTTAACTTTCTGAAACCCAGCCCTCTTGTTCTAAAGTTCAAATATTAAGGCCATGGCCCAGTTTGAAGTATAGTGAACTTCGTGGAATGGTTTGATCACACACTCACGCCAGTAGGCCTATATAAATACACGTAGCAGCTTAAAATCAAACAAACACTGAACGCTACAGAATAGGATGAGCTTCGAGACGCAGAGCGAGGTAAGCCGTAGAACTTTGTATTAGATATCAAGTTCTGTGTCACCCAAAGGCCTTAAGCGGCGTGTGTGTTCTGTGCAATGCAGCAATAACTATCTGGCAGCGAAATTTGCAATCTCTTGAATGTTATGCTGGAGTTCTTATCAGGAAAAAAACATGTATATAAACGTGTTGTGAAGAATGTATTTTGGCGGTATTAGCCCCGCGAAAACGTTAGGATTTGGAAAGAGTTCGTGTGTCTCGACTACTTGAACTCGTTACAATTCTTTACAGATTTTCAGTTAGTTTCAGGCTGAAAGGGCAAGGGGTAAAGTTGGGGATAAGATTATGTTTAGGGCCAGGGATAACGGCATTTCATCACTGTGTCTTACTGGGACGTTCCGCAATTACATGCTAGAATTTTGATTCTGGAATAAGCCCGGATTTGGGAGCTGGTGTTGGTTCATTCGTCTCAAATGTTTGAATTTCTACACTTGGAGCAACAGTGTCTTAGTTCATAACTAGTTGTGCTACCTAAGCAAGTAATTTTACGCCAATTCCTAAAGCAAGTTCAGACCTGAGGTTTTTGGGGGTTTTTTTTGCACCGAGATTCAAACGTGTTGTCATCGTGATGGCTTTCCCTTTCTTGAAGGTAAAAAAGTGAACTCTAATGTGTCCAGATGTCTGTCGGTAAAAGCCTGGATTTGCACTAATGTAATACAAATAGCGATATATTGTGTACTTTGCGTATCAGCACATAAATTCAACTTACGAAATCACAGTGGGTGCTTGGCGTTGGTGTCAAATTGTTCTCCTTAGCATTTTTCGTACGCCACTACAAACTGTCATGCACCTCACTGACGTCATAATATTCATATCACTTTGCGGCATGTCCAGATGGTTGGCTTATTTGTTAACTACGCGAGATTTGCTACCAAATGCCATCCTATAATTTGAATATGGAGTGAGTCCAGTAAGTTTATAGTTCTTAGTTCTGAGCTTATAATATATTGTCTGATGAAAGAGCTTTGCTTGTACATCACCAAAACGAACCGGAAAACGTTGCCAGTTCCTTTTTAAACAATTGTAGATAGATCTCGTCTTTTACCAAGTTGCAAAATGTTCTGACTGTGGACAAGATTGTTGGATCACCAGCTTAAAGTCATGGACCTTCCGAGCACCTAGTCAAGATGCTAAATCCCCCCCCCCCCAACTCTATCCATTAACCTTTTCCGTACCCTGACCCTAAATCCTGTTCATATCCCCGACCGTGCCTGGAAGAGTTCAAAGTGGCGTGGACACTCTCCGGCCTATGTTAGTGATTTGTTACCCTTGAAATTTCTAAATTCCAGCATCACGGGATGTCAAGATCTGGCTCAGCAGTACGTGCTATGTTCAGTTTACAATGGAAGCAAAGTTATGCCTTTTGTTGTCGATAGCTTGTCATTTGGCTACTTCGTGTTTAGCATGTCAGTTTGTTGCGGTCTATTCCACCAGCACAAATGGGCACCCTACTACATCTTCATCAAACCTGTTTATGCACTTGGGCAAAGCCAAGATAATACGTGTTTTGTATACTGAAACAAACTGGTGCCAAATGTCCGGTTTAATGTGATACTTTACTGACTGCGACATATTTGCTGTGTTACAGGCGTGGATGGAATTGGAACGCCTAGTGGCCGAACTGAACAATTTCCCTCACTAGGTCAAGCTGGACTAGGCGCAATCTTCAGGCTAGGTCGTCACGCCAGAGCCCAGATCAAGTGGCCGTAGCTGGCCAGTCAGCCATTTTGGATTGACCAGTCCCCCACCCGAGTTCTGCGGGACCACAAACGTGGTCGGACATGGTCCATTGCTGGACTGGTCAAGTGGCCAAACGCTGCCCACCAACCGCCCCGGTGTACGCTAGCCATTACGTAACTGGCCTGGGCTGGGCTTTCTGATTGGTCATCAGCAATGCTGGAGGATGTGGGGGCGATACTGAAAGTTCTATTTGTGCTGACCTTCACAGGGGAAAAAGGTGAGTGTGTATGTGTGTGGGAGTGTTCCTGAATACATCTGACTATTCATAATTTGAGAACATCTGGTGAGACCTATGTACTAATGTCTGTATGTTATGACTTCTAAGGCTTCAAATTGGCGAACTGAGATTTGCCTGAGAAAACTATATTCCTAAATCAGCTGAAAGGATATCGTGTTCGATTCTAAGCTGGTCAGTTTGATTTCTTTGTCTCTAGTCCTAGACCATATCGGATCCCAAGTTCTAACTTGTGTGGGAAAGAATAAGACTTGGAGCCCGATATCATTATTGATGGTTTTGTCTTATTTGAAACGGTCTTACACATAGACAGATCTATAGATAGACAACCATTTCAAGGCTCATTCAAGATTTAGGCCTTTTAGCAACATTTTTAGGGCGTGATGTTTTGAAAATTTTTCATGAACGTTGACTCGTCGCTGGGCGTCAGTTTAATAGAGAAGTTCTGTGTTCTGGTAAGTTGATTTGCCAGCATGCTAGGTCTGTATTATGTTGAAGAAATGTATGTGGAATTTTTCCAACAACAGCTGGAGTTTTTTTTATTTGCCACCTCTTGAACTTTTTCACTCAGTATCTTTTCTTAGGTCAAGCTGATAGCAAACGGAATGTTGAATAGATACTTAAGTTCTTCGCAGTTTCATTTTCGCACAAACGAAATGCGTTTTAGAAATAAGATGGCTAAATAAAGAAAAAGATTTAATTTGAAAACAATGTCATGTCTTGTCTCCATACTAAAGCATTTTACGTATCATCATTTATGTTCTGCCACGTCACGAGAGACCACGTGAAAATGAGTGAGCCACTCTGGTTTCCTAAAAAAAAAAAAAAATCTTTTTTTGGGAAGAACCAAAATCGGGAAAAAAATTGATTTAAAAAATAACAGATCTTTTTAAGTTTTTCTAGATCTAAATCTAGATCTAGATTCTATATTTTCTGTAGGCAATACTAATTAATAGTCATGGATGGTGTTCTTGACGTAAGTTTAACGTGGCCTTATGCAACACTCGCTTTTGTCAGTGCTCGATCTAGCACTGTGGGCCCGCACTGTGAACTGCCTCATTAGTTGGGATTACCTGTTGATGTATTATTTGTTTGAATAACCTCAGATTCGAATTAAAGTCAAATGGACTCATTAAATTAGGCTAAATGTTGCTGACTGATGCAGAGATATCTTGGACTGATGTCTGTTATTCAGGCTGGTTATTTCACCGGAGTGTTTTCTAAAAGATCAGGTTACGAAGTAGCTACAATAAATTTGGCACGTTATTTCTTCTTCTTCTTTTGTAGTTGGTTCGTGTATAAGACGATTCCCCAACTGCACTATATAGTATATGCGACTCAACGTCGCTCCCCTGAGGCTAAAAGCAGGGTAAAACCTTACATAGGGCCTAGATGTTAAGACCATTTAAAAATGCAAGCCGTCATTTACACGTCATACCTTGAAACTAACTCCAGCGTTATTTTCAAGGCATAGGCCTACCTACTTGTGTGTACATCTATCGCCAGTGGCTACCCTAGCCCCTTTTCGCCTGATTAGTCAAGTAAGCCGTTATTTACAAGGCATAGATTGAAACTAACTCCAGGTTTCAGATTATATTTTTCCAACTTTGATATACAATCGGAATAGGATGCACAAACGTCGCCTACCTTCATACTGAAACAGCTCCTGATTGGTCAATGAAACATACCTTGAAAATAACGCTGGTTTTGAACCAAACGAGCTGTCATTTTGTCACACACAAAGACAATTTTCTGTTTGTGCCAGGGGATACTGTCACAGTGCGTGCTGGCATGGATTTTCTGCCAGGAAAACCTGAGCGATATTCATGGGTCAAAAGTTAAGTAACAGGGCGATTTGGCCGAGGGAAATGGGAAGGGGTGGAGGAGGAAGGTCAGTGTCAAAATCTAGGCCACGGCCACTGGCTAGATCGTGGCGTTATTGATCATCTACACCTGACAAGTGTCTATCTATATCATGTAGGTCTTTCCACGAAGGTAGTCACACCAACGAATTTTAACACTCAGTATGAATATGAAAACCCCAGCGAAGTAGAATTAGAACGATTCATGACAGAACAAGGAACTCTTCCCTTTTTTAATCATCAGGACATGGACCAAATGTAGTCCCGCCAGTTTATAGCAGAACTGTTATACTCTTCCATAGCTGCCATTGCCAATCAGTACGCAAAACACTGGGGCTCAGAGTAGACTTTTCGTGATGGTGTTGTCGGAATAGACAAGTAAAGTGGAAAGGAATTCTTTTTGTGTGTGTGGATGCAGACCGCTGAAAGCCTTTATGTAAAGACAAGTGCTGACGATTTTCAGCTCCCCCATAGATGCTTTTTTTTTGAGGATTTACGTTTAGAGTGAGATTTTTGGTTCCCCATTTCTTGTATTCAAGCAATGGGAAAGAAAGAACTTATGGTCAGTGTGAAGAAATGCAGTTAAGTAGATCTAGCCAGTTTGAAAATGGATTGTTCTTTGTTTGGACACCGGTTTCCCTGTGGCACAACTGATTTTCCAGTCCTCATCTATGAATATGGCTGGCTTTATTTTTACTGGTTCAGCTGACATGGGATGGCAAAGAGCCAGTAAGTGGCGTAATGACAATAGTGAATTAATGACCCTTTGACAACACTACGGCAAGAATCTTGTGTAATCGAATCCAATCACGGCCAGGTACGAGATTATTGTCGATGAATGGATAAACGACTAACTTGATTCTAATGCGGCCTTTTTTTTTCTTACTGTCACCACTCTGAAAATTCCTGGCCATAGAGCTTGCAGCCACATCACTGTAAATTTTTTTTCAGACTCCCTTAGTTTTAAGCAAGCCTGCGCTTCTCTCTCTCCCCCCCCCCCCCCCTCCTCCTCTCACAGACGTTCGATCTGTTACTTTTGTCACCGTTCTCACCATTGCTGCCCCTTTTTACACTTCCTTCCTTAATAACTCAGTCATGTTCTTTTTTTTTACCCTGTCCACCCTTTCCACAAGTCATTCGCGATGCATTGTTCCAATGTACAAAGGGGAGTAATTACCCCGGGTAAGCGCGCGACCAATGATTACCGGCATCACGGCAACAAACCCCTCTCCGGCCCCACCCCACCTCTTCCTGCCTTGGCTCCCAATCGCACGCTCTCGGACATGAAAGAGAATGACCAATTGGCCTACCACCATTGTTTCCCTCTGACCATCGACCGTCTTACTCAATTGTCCAGCTTGCTTGGCCCCCGCATTGATGAAGAAGAGAGTTCTCATCCCTTTAATCAAGTGGCCCCCATCAATAAATCATTCGTTTAGTTCTACCACATCGCATGTTTTGGTCCAACATTATGCACGAGTTGCTGTCCAAGAAAATAATGTTAAATCCCCAGATAACCCTTTGCGGGTTTCCAATTCACGATAAGCCGTAACTTCAAGAAAGGCCACAAAATTGTCCCCAGAGACTTACTTTTCACAACGGAACGTCGAATTTGGGTGTCTGATCGCATGGCAATTTTGATAATTTGCCATCTTGGAAACCCTCGGTAATTCCGGAAACATGAATGTTATGGTATTCCGAGATTTAACGTTCTGCAAGTTTTCTTTGTTGGTAAAAAATTTGAAATAGGCTAGTCTGAATGGCTTCTGTCAGAAATTTGGAAAATATCTCAAACATTTTCAGTAAATGCTTTGCTCACGTATTTCCTTGACCGTACGATTGGGGCTTACTCGGCCTGATGAAAGTGAAATTCACACGTCGTAAGTGTACCGAGGACGCGCATTGCAATTTTTACACGCCCACCACAGGTTCACTCAGCCGAATGAGGTCGAAATCAAGTTAGTCGATTTTAAAAACAAGTGGACTATTCCAAAAGAACTAGTTTGACTTGAGGCTAAGGGGTTTTGGTCTGTGGCAAATGTCTAGATTTCATTTATTTTTCGATGGGTGTACCCATGCTTGGGTTGAAAACCTTTCACAGAGGTAGGACAACGCCCAGTTTTTATGTACACGATGGTGAAATCCGAAATTTCTCCGAAAAAAAAAATGCGGGATTGTCCACTTATCTTTAAAACCGAAAAAGTGAGGGTGGACACACGCGATCAAACGAATCTCCACATTGTACCCGTGCGTCATGTTTCCACGTTTTTCTTTCATCCTATTCAAAATGTCACTCTCCATGTAGGATTGCCGTACCCCCAGAGGGTACGCGTAAATTAAGAAAGACTTGGGACTTCCCACCTGTTAACGCCCACATTATTGCCCCGGTCAAATTGTTTCCTCTTCAAATTAAATACGCAGTCATTGTGGCCGTACCCTCTTTTCCCCGGAAGAAACAAAATGGATCATAATAATGTTTAAATAAATCATCTGTGGCACGGCCAAAATCAGTTAAACGTAATTTATTCCGCGAGGTCTGGGATGAGTTCAACATTTAAAATAAACACATGCTGACAATAACATGTACAGGAGTAGAGGCGCATGTGCTGGTCATTATGCTTAATTATATTTCCTTTCCTAAACAGCTGAAGTGATTGTCGCAGTGAACTGTGTGCGTCAGTGTGTTTATGTGTGCATTTTAAGTACCAGGAGAAATATCGGACCTTCTGGTTCTCCCACAATAAAACTGTTTATTTTGTTTTCCTTACAAACTGCTCCCGGCGATGTAGAGTCATGATTAAAGCAGACCTGTTGCAGTTATAAAATAAAAGATTAAAGATGGCAGAGTTAAAATTTGACTGTAAGTGTGCACAGTTGTGAACATCTCAACCTGTGTAAAGTGAGTTTTCTGTGTCACACTGGTATATATCCTGAACATCCTTGCAATTCTACACTTCATACAATCTGTCGTGGCATCTCCTATTCTCAAGTGACTCCCATTTTTAACGTGACACGTGATATTAAACGTGACATGTGACTTAGTTTCAATATCTGATGACAAATTAAGATACATGTATTTAAGACGGGTTTGTTGGGTTGAGTGTTACGAAGATAAGGCAGGGAAACTTCTGTTTCACACGATTTTGTTAACCGATCATTGCAATATTATTACCGTGTAGTATTCAGTACAAGCGCTTCTGCCACAATTATTAACAGTACTGTACTGTAACCGCTCCATTTTGCTACAACCTCTCTTCTCCGACTCCCAACTTCCTTAAACTGACACACACCCACATTTTGAGTGCCATTCAGTACAAATCTCTTGTTGAGGCCGCCCGTCAGTAACATTCGACTGTGTGTACATTGTGCTTGGTCAGTCAAGTTCCCTACACTATTTGGTCCTTTCAGTATTCTATTGACATCACAGAGAATGGAACCAGCGAACCGAACTTGGTGGGTTTTTACTCTTGTGTAAAGCCTTGAATCTTCATTCTTCTGAACTTGAGGGGGAAAAGAAAAATAAACCCCGCACGCGAAAAACTTTGATAATTTCACTCTTTTACGGCAGTAATTTGCACCATGGATACCTAAAGCGGGAGAATGTCAAACTTAATTGGATTTTATCTGTCAGCTGTGATAATTTATTC
This sequence comes from Onchidella celtica, assembly GCA_963931925.1. Classification (NCBI taxonomy): domain Eukaryota; kingdom Metazoa; phylum Mollusca; class Gastropoda; order Systellommatophora; family Onchidiidae; genus Onchidella; species Onchidella celtica. The sequence goes on from OZ007572.1 coordinate 60,296,618, forward strand.
TGATGCTTTTGCAAAGCCATAAATCATAGCCATTCACCCAAATGTGTAAATAACTATGTGAACTATTTGTGATTTCAGGAATTTGCCAGATCTTTAAAGAAAACATGCCAAAGGCCTACACGTCTTCAGATTTCGACCTACCACCTCAAAGACATGCTCATTTTGAGCACCACCACAGGTCACCTGAAGGAAAGGGGTAAGTTTCTATGAATATAATTTATCTCTTCCTTTGTTTTTGACCTACGTGTTTGAAAGAGCACTACTGATAAACAGGGAAAGAGAAATGGGCATTTACTATCAAATTCCCTAAGGAAAAAGAAATTTACAAGGGCGAGGGGACTGATTTGGTTGTTCCATTGGACAGTTTTAATTAAATTGAACAGATTTGGCCATGAATGAAAAATGTTTATCTGATAAAATTTGTCTTAAGCATGGGAAAGTTAAAAGGGTGTGGCATCTTTTGTTTACTTGAAATGAAAGAACAAGGTTTTGTATTTTTGTATTTCAAATGGAAGAAATAATGCACAGGAAGCCCGAAACATGCCCAGTAAACCTGTACAACAGCCCTGGCATTCACGATAGTATACACTTGACCGAGTATCTGTATACTGTTTACCATAGCCTGGGCAGTGTGAACACAGTAGTCATACCAATACACAGTCAACAGGCCTGTGTCCTTGTACGGGGGAACCATCGATGACCTAAATCATTGTGACTGTCGTATCTACACTGTAACTAAATGTAAACAATGGTTGGTTGCTATGCCATGACCTTCACTCTCCGGATTAGCCTGAATATTCCAGTGTTCAGTTTGTTTCATGTATAGCTCAGATAGTTTTGTGAAAATGATGGAATGTATGAAAAGTATATTGACAGAAGTTTTGAGTGAGAATGATCGATTTCATTAAGTAAATCTGGCCATCTTTTACTTCTCACGAACTTTGAGAGTGGCGGGTATTAAAATAAATTATATTTCCAAATTCTAGTGTGATTAAATGCGAATGTTATGGCGCCATGACATGAAAACAAACAAAACTCTCATATAAACAATATGTTTTTATTCTCGTACTGTGCTGTCACAATAGTCACACCTTTGTTTTTTTATGCGGACATGTCATACCATAGGATGAAAACGCGAACTTTTCAAATTTTCGTAGACAGGTGAGATAAGTAAGGAAATATTTTAGTTCAACATCTCATTTCCCAAAGTTCTCGTCTCAGGGGAGGTCTTGGCTGTTTAGACTTGGAGCGGAGGTCTGTGATCACAGCAATGCCCGCCTGTACACGCCCCAGTGCACTCGCTTTCCCATCGGCGTCCCCGGGACAGAATCAAACACGCCCCAGCAAGTCCCCCTTGCCAAGCATCTCGTTTTGATTGGCTCACATTGAGCCAGTCTGTCGTGACGTATGCGTGGAATTTCCAAAAATTCCCGAACGCTTCTCAGCTGCATTTCTCAACAAAGCTCGCATTTGCAAAATATTTGCCACCCCATTCATTTGGTTCTCGGACACCTAGTCCCTCTGATCTGAAGCCTCTTCCACTTACGCAGTAGTATGTACTTGTACTTGGTTTCGTAGAGCTCCCATATTTTTCACGTTTACAAGTCTTTGCTGCCCGTCCCTTTCTGTTGGACGTTCCCGAGTTGTCAGTTTGTTTGCCCGATCGGAAACCCGGGCAGAGAAATGACGTAACTGGACAGGGATATCTCGCTCGCTCTCCGCCTAACGAGCACAGGAAAGCGTGAACTGGTTCTCGACGCCCAGCGGTGTTGGTCGCTGATCGATAGCCAGCAGGGAGCGTTGGTGCAACTTTCTAAAGCAGTCGGGTGGTCAATAATTTGTGCTGCTGACCAGGTTGTTACGACACACATTAATCCCTGGACCCCAGCCCTGCAGAGCACAATCAAGACAGAGCACCCTTGTCTTCGGTTGTGGTTTCCAACATCTCACCAGCAAGTAACACAAAGACGCACAGCCAGCTCGCAGCACGCTTGTTTTCAATCCGCTCTAATTGACGTTTTAGTTATATAGCTTAGCTCAGTGTAGGTATCGATAAGCCTTGACCGCTGCCGCCAGCAGTTAGCCTGACCACTTGAAGCTCGCTGTAGACGAAATTGCCCGCAGGCCTATAGTTGGCATTTCCAAACAGTTCATTATATTTTACGTCATCTAATGGCAGTGTATAAACTGCCTTGGTTTAATGTAGTAGCGGGTTTGGGGAACGTCTATTGTCACATCTACTGAGTGCCTTTGTGTGTGCCCAGGACGGGGGGCACACCCTGCGACGATGAATTTAACAGCTATTTATACAGCGGTGCTCGCGCTGATCGACTTCACATGCGTAAACCGACCACGCAAATGAGACCGCCAGGGAGATCGAGTTGTTTATAAAACAATCAGCCAGCTCAGCGCGGCTCTTCATTTGGTCTGGCGTTTTCTCCTCCTGGGCAATTAGTTATTTAGTTCTCCACAATTCTACGAGAGGAAAAACAAAGAAATTGACATCTGTCGCTGGCGGATAATCAAAGGATTGTCCCTCGCGCGTTGTTAATCCCGTGGATGGACGTTAAACGTGGCGGCTTATTTATTTAGCGTTGAGCGGGAGTTGTGATGGTTGTGTTTACTGGACGTTTGACTCTCCAGAAGAGAACAGCTGTGCGGAGGAATTTGTGACTTACACTTACAGCTGGAAAGTTTATTGATCCTGTCATTTTCACCTAGAAACAATAGACACCTGGCTCGTGTTTGAGGGGTGTGTAGTCATTATCATCACTACTATTGAAGATTCGCCGAGATGGAAAGCCAGGTGCCTTAACAATGGACGTACAGCGTTTATTTTCTAAGACATAATTGGAAGGCAACAGGCTGTTTAATTTGAAAATGGGTCTCCACTGGCCTTACTCGTTTTGGATACAGGTATATAATTTAGTTGCCCCCCCCCCCCCCCAATTATGTCGTTCTTACCACTACCTCGTAGCCACTCGTTATAAGTGAACGTAAAAGTGGAATGTGTTCATTGTCACCTCGGGCACGAAAGAGTCGGCATCGGATTGTTTGACCTTCAGCTTCCATAGACAAACTTCAGGGACAAATAGCAAAACAGTAAGGCACTATCCCATGCTGTGTGTATTGTCTAACTGCAACAGAATAGATATAGGTGGCTGCCAGTAGAGATCTTATCTGAATGCAGGCCCTCCGGTTCAAACGCCGGGAAAGAGACGGAAGATTTTGTGTGTGTGCAATGGGAGGGGGGCGGGGATGCCTGTTTAGAATTTTTAATACTAACAGGTTCCGTAGCGTAACAAGTAACATTTAACCAGCAGGGACTGACTGTTTATCGACATCTGCTTGACTGATAGCAGAATCTTTTAGAAAATGCGGAAGCAAAACAGTACTGCAATTGCGAGAGGGAGGATCAAATTGGGGCTGGGTATACTTTATACACAGAACCGCAACGAAGACGTCATTGCGGTGCGATGTTTATGGTAAGACGCTCTTTGGCTGACCAGGCTCTGACGTTTTGTGCTCACTTTTCCTCCTACTGTGACTGTCAGACCTATTGGTTGTTGGTAATTGATTGGGCAGGGTCGATATCGATCCCTCGCAGCACTTCAACCTCTGGAATGCGACACAATAGGGGAAAGCTGGATTAGACTAAGGCGATTCGTCTCTGGATTGGCCGATACTTGCCACTGGTCAAGTTCCAGCTCAAGTATCCGTCCGTTCGTCCTCATGTAAAAGTGGCCATGGCATAATAGCTCTTGCTGCAGTCTGTGACAGTCAAGATTTCACGTGACCCATCACTCAGTCTCTCTCAGGTGAAAATGTCTGTTTGCAGACTGACATCCCTCAGATTTCAAATTTGCGACAAGTTATAAATGTGTGTCTAATAATTGCGCTCAATGTGTAATTTCATTTGCATCAAGTTATAAATATCACACCCCCCCCCCCCCATTCGAAGTGTGATCAGTGTTTGCACGCTACATGAGCAGACGTAGCAAAATCAAATTCAAATGTTTGAACACAAAGAGCGCCGGAAAATCATCTGTAAACACGAGTGAGATCACACTGATAATCGATATGATGTAGGCCTACGCTTTTCTGAATTCATTTTTGAAAGACTTATTATTGCCCTTGACTTGTGACCCCGGCAGCGGTTGGACGTAAACAGATCACGTGACCAACCAGAGTGATGGAGACGGGGAAGTAAGGGGAGATAATCCTTCCCTGGCCTAGCAGAGTTGCAGACCGGTGGCGCAATAGGCTGGCCAGCCGTCGCCTTGGCAACGCCAGCGGTCAGAATTCTTTTGTGCCGATCAGAAAGTGATTGAGCTTCGCAGCTATTTTTAGCACTAGCCTCCGTGTGTTATTCACAAGTAAATACCTGACACTTCAGGTACTGGCGTCCATCAAGTTTTCAGGTCTAATTTAGTCTTCGTGTGATAAGACATTTCTGGTAAAGAAAATTATTTATAAACATACCTAAATCAGATCTGTCCACTTATGGCATTGTCAATTGTAGCTTGCATTGCTCACATAATTATGTATCCACTTAAAGTCCCCTCCATTAATACGTCAATCCAGATTTGTGTAGGATTTCTTAGGTTTGGTAGGATTAAGGTAGGGGTGGATTCCCTACATCAAACCGACATCAGCGGGATGTCGTAACCAGGGAATCTACGTAAGGAACGATGTGCAAACTTGACGCCAATCCTATGTGTCAGGTCTCCGTAGGGTTGCTGGCTGGTTTCGCTTCCGGCCCACGAACGTCATCTCTCCCCCCCCCCCCCCATCCACCCGAAAATAAAGCCTGAACCCTAAGACCTGAGTCAGTTAACCGCACTTTCATTCTCCAGGAACCAGTCAGTGGGTTGCAAAACAAGGGTTTGTATAATATTACTGGTCGATTGCCCTCGAGGGCGCCATTACCTGAATATTTATGAAAGCTTACAGCAGAAACTTGTCCGGGTCCTACATCATACACCTTGGCTTTGCTGTTTTGGCGTATAAAACAGTTACATGTTATTGTTTGTAATGGACTTTCGAATGGTTAGCCTGTTTTTTTTTAGTGTCAAAAACAGAATCTGCTGTACTGAGAATGAAGATATCTGCAGATGTGGCGACTTCCAAACCGTGACTGTAAAACATGCCAGGATTACCACGCGCTAAGATTATTTTGCATTCGCTTGAGGTCCAGGCTGTGTCCGTGTCTGCTGGAAGTGACCTGGTTGGTAAATAAATGATCCGAGATGTTGATCTGTTTTTGCATACATATCCATAGCTGACAGAGCAACTCGCAGGTGATGGGCGAACTCTCCCGGCTTTGACCTGTCTATTTTTGTCGCATGTACTTAGTGAGGTGCCATAATCGAGCACATTTTTGATTTATTTGTACAGGTCGATTGGACCATTAATATATTTTTATTACGTGATGTAATTGGCAGGGCAGCATGGGCCTTGTGTCAGCTGGTCCTAGTCGGCAATGGTATCGTCATCCTTAATCTGAAAGTAAGAGTTGCCTTGTGTTCATTCATTTAACACTTCAGTTTCGTGTATTTGGGACTGACCCTCTCACGCGGTCACAAACAAGACAAGTGGATGGGTCGAGGCCGAACTGATGAGCCGAAACACAATTTAAAATACATTAGTGTATGATGTATGTCCATAATTAATGCATGGAAGCTGACCAAAACACGTCAACAATTCTGACTCAGCACAAGAGTTTTATTTGGATATTTGCCGAAAGCGATGTAAAAGAGGACGTGGGGTGGGAGGTCTACCGGAAGAGATCAATAATGAACTTCTCCAGAGAGATCGCCAATGAGATTTTCAGGTACTTTGCCAAAATGTGAAGTCAAGGCTACCAGTTAGCGATAGCTTTATGTAATGGCGAATAACAAGTTCCCCAAGATAGTTCTTGATCACTCATTGTGTGTAGTACTGTTATTATCAATTTAATTACCATTTATCGACCCAGATATTTACGTGGTGTCAGTCGTCCTCATCAAACCAGTGAACGAACTGAACATAATTATTAGGCGCACAGCGTCAAATGTTGGCCAGGCAGATATACCAGCCGCTAAAATGTATTCCGTGTAGAGTTGTCCGCGTGCTATGTTGCAGTGGCACGAGACATGTTGCTGTTTCGTGCTCTAGCGTCATTAGCCCGTGTGACAGACATATGGTCAGTGGAAGCTCTAACCCTATTTAGTGGTGTTTTTACGACAGTTTTGACAGTTTTCGGCGTGGAAGGGCGCCGTTTCTACCTTTGATGTGCGTGGCTATGGCAATCGATTGGATTTCTTTAATCGGTCCCCGGGGAGCTATTTCTGATCTGTTGTGATAGTGAGAAGGTCAGGCAGTTTCCAGGGAAAAATGTCAGGTCTCTTCAGTCGCTGATTTTCTGTGAACACGGCCGGCAGGTCTTCCTTGGTAAAATCACAGGTTATCATTATTTATTGAATGACGTTGGTAAGTAGCGGGGTATGAGTTTATTGATGGACGCGGTTCAGTGAAGGCCGGGGTCTGTGGGCGGATGGATCATCCGGCAAGATGAGAAATTAGCCTCGGAAAGTGCATTAATTCCACAGCGTCACTAGAGAACAGCGATCTCTACTACGCCACTGAAAAAATGAAATGCATTATGGGAAGTTTGTGTTTACAAAAACAACTGCAAGTGGTATAAAAATGGGTAAAAAATTGACAGAGGAAAGGGTTTGGCAGTCCACCGTTTGCCTCTAGCAACTGAAATATGTCGTAATATTTTGTTAAAGAAATGTTTTGCAGCTCATGTTTTTGTTACTTTTTTTTTAAACTTGCGTTGCACAGAGACAAGGCTGATGGACCAAGTTTGTGCATAGGGCAGTTGGCGGGAAACAAAAGGAAACATCACTTTTTAGTTTTTTGACTTTGTCCTTTGGCCGACCCCTCCCCAACCCCCCCAAATTGCTTTCATAACTTTCTACCAATTTTCATATCATTTCATGAAGTTCATTTCATTCATTCATTCCTTCAGTTTAGTAGAATTTCGAGCTCTTTTTGACCTACGCCAGCTGTTGCCATTTTCATATATTATATTATAATAATTTGTTCCTCACACTGTCTGCTGAATGAATTCAGTCTATCATTCCTTAACAAAACTTATCATTATTTAAGACTGGCCATTGTGACGTCATTATCATCTAACACAACTTCATGTCATCACTCCTTCATTCCATCATCATTTCTTTCATCCTTCATTCCTTCACAAATTACTTTCTTAACCATCGACGCATCACTCCATCAACTCTCTGCATGCCGGTGACATCTCCCCGGACGGACGTCCCAGAGGAGAGTAGGACAACTGCAGGCTGGTGTGTGTGTGTGTGTGTAGTAAAGTCATCTGTCGGTCAATGGCACTGGTAGAATTCACGGGTGATGTCAACTCTCCGTGTTCTTCCGGTGGCATCCATGGGCAGTGACATATCATCTAGCAGATCCTGTTGAAATCATAGCAGTTGTCAACCTTGTCATCGCTGGACGATCATCAGAAACGGAAAGACATCGTCATTCTCATCACCGTTATCTATTTCTTAACCACCACTGTCTTTTAAACTAAACCAACCACCTACTTCTAACTTGCTACCAAAAGCGTTTCTGATCATTATCAGTATGACATTTGCCAGGGTTCACACAGGTCCTGTCATTAAAAGTCCTTAAAGTCTTTAATTTTCACAAAAGAAAAAATAAGTCCTCAAAAAGTCCTTAAATTTTGAAAATTATGCCAAAGTCCTTAAAAAGTCCTTAAAATTTGTGTTTCAGTTGAAACATTTGAGATTGAGATCTGCCAATTGCACACTGGATGATTGATACTTTGTAATAACTAAACCTTTCAGAGTGAATTTACTATGTTTGAACTCTGGATACAGAAACATCCCGTTTTGATGAGTGCTGCACACCACTTGCATAGTTGTAATATTTCTTGGTCACAGGCACACGGGTCCTTAATTTGTTTACTATGAGTCCCTAGGAAGTCCTTAAAAAGTCCTTAAAATTAGTTTTCAAGACTTTGAAAACCTTGATTTGCGTCCACAGCTTGCCGCTATAACATGTCTAGACCTGCCTACTGTCTTGTACTTGGCTGTTATTAGTACATATGTAAGTATGCAGCCCAAACGTTTTGCGCTAGGATCGCCTAATACGTACCCATCCCTAAACCTGTCCTTATCAGGACCTCAACCCTAAAGCTTATCGAACCCCAAACCCTTTCTCTCACCTTTTCAACAACAAAAGAACACAGAACAAACAAACAAAAACAGGAGGAAACGGAAAAGAGAATCTGAAAGAATATTGAAAGAATATTGTAATGCTATTTATTAGCATGATTTCAGGAGCTCTCTAGCTCTGGGAGTCACAAAGGCTTTAGAATAGGCACCCGTGGCGCAAAAGACTTGGGGGGGGGGGGCGTACGTACTTTAACATTCCCTGTATCTGGGGTATGGGAATTCACGACCTTGAAGATACAGGATATAACACACGTCCTTTGACCTCGGAAAATGGCCATTTATTTGCCAGCTCTGTGCAGCCATGCTTTTCATCATCGGTACCATGGCAACGGCCCTGATTTTCCTATGTTAACAAAACTGTCTGGTGTATTCATGATTCAGCGCAGCTACAGACAAGCCAGATGACGGAATAGACTTCTGATTGCCCAATTCAACACTTTAGGGCAAGGAAGAGGCTAGGGCGACCAGGATTCTGGTCTCCCAAGACCATAGGCTAGGGCGACCAGAATCCTGGTCTCCCTAGCCCCGTTAGTTCGACGTGTCTAGCGAGACCAGGATTCTGTGGTCTTAGAGACCAGAATCCTGGTCTCTGTAGACTCGGGGCTAGAGAGACCCAAGATTTATCCCGGCCAGTGCGCATGTCTACGCCGGATCCTTCCTTCTCGATTTTTATAAATAAGAGGACGCATCATTCCCGATCTCTTCACCTCACACTGTCACAGGCATCAGCACCCAGCCTTGGCCATGGCGGCAACTTTGTCTGTTGGGGATAAAGCACCCTCGTGTACACACCGCGTTCCATAGCCCGAGTGAAAACAGTACATAGCTACCCCGGCGGCTTACCCTGATATGTCATTCTGCCCAGACGAACATCGGCCTACGCCCTCGATGATACAAACTGACTAGACCCTCACGTCGTTACATATCAATCTGACAATGCCTATGCACTTGTCGAGTTATGGAACGCCTTCGGAAGTCCTCCCAAAATCTTGGTCTCCCTAGATCCGAATCTAGAGAGACCAGGATTTTGGTCTCCCAAGACCACAGGCTAGGGAGACCAGAATCCTGGTCTCGCTAGACACTTCCTTAGGGCTATACTTACTGCGATATTATATTCCCCCCACGGGACTGAAGGCAGGTCATAAATTATAACAGTGCTATAAGACACAAGTTGAGAGCTCAAATTTTCAGTACATGTTTTACATATGTGATATTAGAACACACTGGTAATAGCTTTGGAGCAGTGCAATAATCTCAAGTCTCTTTCAGGGATGGGAATTGTCAGTAAATTACCTGAATTCCGGATTTTTAAAACTGTTTTTTCTTAGTAGACAGTATTTTGTTTGTTGTCCAATATGAATTGGCCTTAGTGTATGTGTGTATTGCAGTAGGCAGTGACGCATTGCATCAAAAGTTCAGGAAATTTTTCTATCAGTAGTTCCTATCTCAGCTCTTTCAAGCATGCAGCGCACACGAACTCGACCAACATTGATGCACAGTTTAGTGCTGGTTACTACCAACACGACAGACTTTCTGCCATGATCCGGACAGGCTTCCCGTGAGTAGAAGTTTGTATGGGAAATTGAGTATCTAGACAACACCGTGTTAATGAGTTTCTACCAATTAGCTTTGCCTGGAAAGACCACTGTCCACTGTCTGTATTGGTGAGATGTCCTGTCGTTTAGCCTCCGCTCCTACCTATTTCAGAACAGGGTTCTAATTCTGGTTCTTTTTTTGGGCCTAGTCCGCCCACTGCAGGATGTAGCCCCTTACTGGTGGTCAGAACAGGGTAGCTGTCAATAAATCTTATACAGATGGGCCCTTTTCCCATTTGTTTTTTTTTTTAGATTTTGTGTAATTCAATTGACAAAGTTCTGACAATCGAGCCACAGAACCCGAGAAAAGCGCAGAGTAGCCTTTATGGTGCCGGCGACCCGTTAAACCTAAGCTTCTGACATAATGTACAATATAGCTATTTCCTGGCAGTATGCACTTGAATGTTAGGGGTGGGGTGGGCGAGGAAGTCGGGTGAGAGTTAAAACTTATATGTCTGATTCTGCAACGATCCAGTTTTCTCCATCCCCAACGACATTACAAGTCAAATACCCATTTTCCTAACAATTTGCAGTGCAGATTTCCATGTGCCTAAGTGACAGAAGTTAAAACTTACACCCGGACAGGACTTTCTATACATTTAATTTGCGTATTTTGAGAAAGGCTGGAGGGAGCAGAAGTTGAGGTTACTTCTTCAGAAACCCATTTTTTAAAATAGAAAGACAGTGAGACACAAATCCGCTCTGAGTGCTTTGCACGCAGTGGCAAGGAAAATCCGTACATTCTACGTGTTCGTTAATGTATGGAAAAAAAAACACCCGAAGGACTCTACGCGGCAAGCTGTCATGCATTTTACCTTTTTTCGGCCTTCATCTTTGCAAAATTGTATAAGTATTCCAGGGCAGTCAGTAACTCTCAGCATCACTGCTACAGACCATTGCCATCACTCTTTGAGAACTAGTAAAAGGTTGGTAAACTTGCTTAAAAGTAATATTGGTTCCATGTTCTTCAGTCTGGGTGTCATTTCTTCGCAAAATTCGACATGCGGTTGCTAAACTACGCTAAAATATGTTGATCACCGTAATTAAGATGTCGGACATCTACTTACTAAAAGAAAATTGTAACAAAATAATATCGGTATGTTGTGCATTTTTTACTGAAGCAACCAACCCGAGCAGCAGTGGTGTAAACTGCAAAATGTAAATAATAATAATAATAATAATAAATAGAATTTCTATAGCGCATTTCTAATAAAATTATTACTCAATGCGCTGTACATTGCATCAATAACTCATGCATACACTTTCCAAATCTCATACTAAAACACGCACTCTCATCCATACGAACTTTCAGTTTTACACACATAGACGCTCTTAGTCATATAACACTAGCTTATATAATCAATTGTAACATCAAAGTACAGAATAGAATTTTGAAAATTTAAAAGTTTCGGAGGAAACGGTGATGTTTTTCGCTTTTCTTAAAGCTTTCAAGATTCGGTGATTCACGAATGTTCAAGGGTATCTGGTTCCAGACAAAAGGTCCAAAATAGTTGAAGGATCTATGGCCTATAGTTTTATAGTTTTTAGATGGGATTCTTAAGATTGTTTTGTCACTTGATAATCTTAGTGAACGAGATGGTGTGTAAACTTGTAAAGAATTTTTGAGATAGCTGGGTGCGGTGTTATTTAAAAACATTTATAGCAAAAAAAAACAGCAATTTTGTATGTAATTCTTTCTGTTATAGGAAGCCAGTGCAGTTCTTTTAACAAAGGCGTAACGTGGTCAACCACAAATATCCCATTGGCTACTTTTCAAAGAATGTCTTGCAACAACTCTTGTTCTCAGTGTCCAATCTATCACGTGCAATTGTAGAGACTGCCGCGATAAAGACATGTGCAAGTCAGGTTCTGTTCTTCAATGTGTCAAATCAAAACAGAGAAGCTGGCAGAAGTACGATACACACACGTACTTATTGCATGTGACAAACTAGGGTAGAAAGCAAGAAAAAAAATCATTTCATAATATATATTTTATTATATAGTGTATTTATTATAATCTTCACAAGATAAAAAGTTAATACACAAATCCAAAGTTCTCCCATTAGTGGAATAAACCGTCTTATGCATATCAGTGGGGGATTACTAGCCCGTCTCTAAATTATAATTCATTATGTCTACTAGATCTACATCACGACACCATATGGGCTTCTCTGTCTGGTGCTCGTGTACTCAACCGTGCGACTGATGGTTTATGGCTCCTTGGTCACATCAAGTACAATGTATGACAATTTTATGCAAATCTGAAAACTCGCTGTCACTTCTGTACTTAATTTACTAGTTTACTATCAATTCACCTATCCATTATATTATTATATATTTAGGTCGTGTAATATTTCAAAACTTGTCTGGTTGATACAAATACACTGAACGTGCGTTCAAATTTTAATGATTGTAAAAATATCCATGACAAGAAACGTTTTGTTTGTCTGGGGACGTGGAACCAAATTCCTTGTGCACGGGAAAGGCTTGAAATGCTTCCCTTTTTTTTTTTTTAATGGTTTAATTAAGAAAATCAATCATGGATTTGGTGTAAGATTTACAGTAGTTTAGGAACACGGCCAATACATGCATATACACCTCCGAGGCAAGATGAATTATTTCAGACACTGGCGAATCTGTTTCCATGAACCAGTCTTACACTAAGAACTTCTGCAAAGAATTTTACTCGGCTGGTCTGGAAGGAGTTGGAAAGACATGACAAACCGTGAAGAGATTTGTAGTACTGAACGAGAACTCTAACAAATGAAGGGGGAAAAATACACACGCACGGTAAAAAAAAAAAAGGCATAACAAGCAGAACCAAACGAACAAATTATTAGTCTCGGAGCAGAGAGTAGTTATAGTTAGTGAATGCTGCATAAAACATGTATGGTATTGTACTTGCAGGCAAAATGACAGTTGGTCGACAATTTTATGTTCTCATTCTGTAGGGCGAGTGGTAGTTCACGCGCCACACCATTAAAACAGATAATTTCCAAACTGGTGTCACGCATGGAGGTCTCATTTCTGGACCAATTCACTTATTTTCAACACAGTTTACCCAGACCAAAAATACTAGACTGATATTATTTCTAGTATCTTTGCTCAGACTGTGGATTTGGCTTTGATGTTTAGCATCCCCACGCCATGCCTAGGGATTTTTAGTAAAAAAAACAACAAACCAAAATTTTTAAAAAAATCTTTCTGGCAATTCTGCTTTCCAGTGGTCCAGGTTAAAACAAAGAAACAACGACAACATAATATTGCTGCGAACAGAATAAAACTTTGACACACGTTCAATTTTGCAGAATTTCCCGGTTTGAGAGAAAGGAATATTTAAATTTAAAGAAGATATGGGCAGATATGGCGTAGGAGCTGTTTACAGAGAAAAGGAGATTGGGAGTGGTCGTGGGGAAGGGAGGGAGAAACGGCAGGGAGGAAGTAGGTTTATCCTGGGTAGCGCCGAGTACCTCAGGGGAAAAAAATTGAAACACAAAACCACAGATCAATGGGATTATAGTACTAGTAGAGTAGGAATGGAGATTTGATCACAGTGACGTATCATCACTGACCATTCTTGGTCAACACCGCAGGAAAATGGATAAAACTAAGATCCTTCACAGTTCAGTTAGTTACGCTAGTATTAGTAAGCGACCGTAGTGTGGTTAGCAGGAGGTTTGATTCTTGTTTCAAAATAATTTCACATTTTTAAAATAAATAATTGGTTCCAATGTACGACTAGCATGTGTGAAATAATGGATTTTCTATTGGTTTATGTGTGTGTAATTGCTTTCTAAAATAAATACAGGAGAGGGCGAGAAAAGAATTTTCAACCAGATTAAAATCACCATAACGAAATCAACAACCGAACAGGTACATTTATGATTTTACATGTATTTTGATTTCAGTGTAAATTAGATTTGACACGATCTGGGCAGTACTGTTTCGAAGACTACATTGCAAGTATCTGATAGACCTATCCTGTGGTTTCGGTCCATTTTTTGGCATATTGTAAGATTAGATAAGATAAGATATAACTTATCTGTTGTCGTCAGGGAATTTGTTGTCACAGCATCAGTAACAGTTTTACAGTAAATACAACATCTGAGGCACACAGATCTTTAACGCATACCATACACACGCACATTGCCCACGCAACAGTACCAGCAGTTACATTATGCAGATTTTCCATATTTCACCTGTGGATTTAGGTTAAATTCAGATTAGACATTGATAAAGAGCCATCCTATTGCCATATTAATCAATGCCCGCTAAAAGAAAGCACTGTGAGAATACTTAAACTGCAGAAGTGAACAGAAAAGAATTTGAATATTTCTTTATAAAAACAAGCCCTGAAATACACAAATTCTGTGTAAAACTTTAACAAAGACCACGTAACACTAACAGATTCAGCTGTAACTGCAGACACGAGCACAGCACATTCAAACATACTTTTGTAGGTATTGGATGTGTATGGTATGTGTAACAATGCGAAGTTAAATGTTGGCGATTTTAAGAATTCTTCCAAAGAACACAGAGATCTATACTTCCGGTGACACAGATTGCGTGATCCCAGTGCTACCAGAAATATTGTGAAAATAGACCCTGTTTGTGTAAATAACGTAAACAGACGACTCGAACGGATTCGGTCATGAGAAAACATCTGTCCATCCAAATCAACGTCTCAGGCGAATTCGTGGCTGCCATTTCTTCAGCAGACGAATCAAATTTCACTATCGAAGTTTCATTACGAGAAACACGAGAGATCTCAGCGCCTCGTTTTGACTTTCATCCTTGCATTTCATTCACTCACCGATTTTATCGGGATTTACGAGTTGGCCTTCGTTTTGGACCTCGCGTGACACGGGACACGTGGCGTGGTGAGGAGGACACGGACTGGTCGTTGGCTTGCTGGTGAAAGAGGGGAGGAAAGAGGATGCGCGCGAGACACACGCAGAGGGAAGCGCACTGCGGTTATCACTATGATACTACTGTAACGGCATCCACCACCACCACCACCACGCCCCCGCCCCCGCCCCCGCCACCACATTCAGCACACCCACGCAGTATCCCAGATTACTGTAGCATTGTTTATTTGAAGGATGAGTACTCTTTTGCCAACATGCGCTGTCGCAATTTCATTATTGAAGCTAAACATCGCAATTCTTGTTGCTCAAATCATTCTAGAATAAACTCCCACTGTCCCCCCAACCCCCCACCCCCACATAAACACGTACAACTCTGTTCACCATCAATTAGAATGTGATCTTAACTTCCGTTTGAAAATGTCAACAAAAGACACGTGCACACACACACACACACGCACATGAAGCAAAAATCACGGCAGTAACAAACTATATAAATCGCTTATGTTTAATACCACAACCATTTCAGCCTTTGACGTTCGGAGATTTTACACAGTAGTTCAGTGTTGAGTTAATAAAGGTGAGTGTAAAGCTGGGCTAGAGATGTTTCTACGCTCGTGACAATACCAGAATTAGTGTGTTTAAACTGATGATACTGTATCTCTCCTGTTTTGCAAAGTTCTATGAGCACGTGATCGTAAGGTATTCTGTACTCAGATTTACTAAACATACATATATGTCCTCTTCATCTATTCTCTGTCTGTCTGTCTCTCTCTCTCTCTCTCTTTCTCTTTGCCTCTCCCTCTCTCCTCTCTCATGTCTCTCTCTCGCCCTCTCGCTGAACTGGACTATTTATTATTGTTTATTATTCAATACAAGCCAAAGCAGTAATTGTGCGCCATTCGCCATTCCTGGCAGATTTTAGCTTCCCTTTCACTTGAATATTTCAAGAGCGCAGTATCTTCTCTTTTAATATGACTTTGAAAGAGTGTATTTTAAAAAAATTTTTTGGACAAGCTACCGGCATTTTTCGAATTTTTTTTTTAATGGACACCCCTTCGATGAATAGCCAGAGTCAGAGCTAAGCGGTGTGCTATGAATTAAGCGCATGTTTAAAAAAGAAAAAAAAAATGGTTTATAAATTGTCCTATTTTCTGCAATAGAACCAAATAATTTTTTTTTAATTTTGAAAGACTTTTTGTTTTTCTTTTTTTTATATTTTATGTAAAGCGCTCTTGTCCCGCCTACGACGCTACTGATGTACAAGTAATTTGAACTCGGGTAAATTGAGGTGTAATCATTTTTCCGGATGGCCTCGAACTAAGCATATTCCACTGTATTTATAGATCGTTGTTGCTTAGTGGAGAATCAGATTCTTTAAAAATGGCGAACGTGATACATACCATATACATAACCTCACACAATACATTTTTTGTTGTTGTTTTTTTTTGGGGTCTAATTCCTCTTCAGTACAATTTAATCATACACTATCTCTGTAAAAACTTTGAATTCCAGTATTTTTAATCTCAAAAGTTCCAAGACAGTAGATTCAGCTTTTTTTTTTTTTTTTCAGAAAGCGAGGACATAGACTCCAAGTAACAAGATTACATATATTATTATTTAAAAGAAGGTGCTGTATAGCTCTGTCCGTGGAGATTTTTTTCGATTTTTAATTTTGTGGGCACAAAATATGGCTTTGCCACGATTGGCCAATTTTTTTTCAAATTCAAGCTCGATAGCTCATATTCATAATAATAAATTACTGAAAAGAGCGATACAAAACGACCAATAGATCTAATGCCGAGCCGACCGCAACCGGAAATTCCAACGGATGCCGAAAGAGAAGGACACTTTATTTAGGAGCTGAACTTTGTCAGTTTATCATTGGGCATGATGACCTGTTATCAATATCAATTACGTACACACGAGTGGTCATTTGTAGATCGTGGTGTAAAATAAAGTAGACTGTCATGACACGAACAGAGGTAGCGTCATGTCAGGTACGGAACGATAGATCTAGTTTATTGTTGTCGTTACGGTGTTTTTTTGCATTGTTGCTGGTGTCGTGAGGTAGCGCAGTGTGGGCGTACAAACTGTTGTGGTCTGTTGACATTATTCATGTCTACATTGTTTTAATTTACTTTAGTTGTAGGGAATCGAGAATGGATCGTTGTTGTCTTTTTTCTTTAGGAAAAAAATGGCGTCATACTCACGCACGGAACAGTGTTTGGGCTGTACAGACCGCTACTTCGTGTTACCCACAGACAGTGTAAAACAAAAAAGAAATGGAAAGCCATTATGTAAGTAAATATTTCATTGTGTTTAAAATCAAGGCTCTTATAAAGCTATAGGAGAAGGAGGGGCTGGCGAGAATTGCTCTTTTGCTCCGCACATGACGTGACAACAAAAGTGTTATTAAATCTTATAGAAACAGCAGGAATTTTCATAATTCCATACATGTACACGAGCATAGCAAATAATGCTAGCAGTGAACTTAATTGTCAACTGAATGGAACATTCTATATAGTATAACTGAGCCATTTATTTGCCTTTCCTGGTTCCATGGTTCATATCCAGAACGCTGTGGGAGGTGACTTTTTTTTTTACCCCTCTGCAGCAAAACCTATAACATGAACTGCTTTGAAAGTACTAAAAATAATTTTTTAAAAATACTATTTTTCACAAGATAAACACAAAACAGGACATTTTTGATAAGATCTGTTGTTTTTTTACCCATTTTGTCCTAGATCTGGTGACACTTTTTGGCCACTGACCCATTACTAGTTGACGCTGCACATTGTTGGAAATCATATTAACAGTATTAATATTTCTTTTTTTTTGGTTCAGGCATAGAAGTCTGGTCAACAGAGTCTATGATTCAACTGAAAATTTTATGACTTAAATTGTAATATCAGCCGAAGAATCATTTGTCCACAGAAGTACGTGTATGTCCATGAATATTTTTCTCTTTTTTATTCAAATTTAAATAAATGTTCGAATGTGTGTACGCATGTGTACGTATGTGATTTGTTATACGATTGACATAAATGGAACAGAATGCTCACAACAATAACTCAGTGGCCAAAGCTGAAATAAGTGATCCGAGCTCACTCTTTCTGCATTTGACCTCTCGATATTCTGTCATATTATTTTGGCCATTTATCAAACCTTTGCCATAATGTTTGACTGTATATCAGACTTTTGTCATAGTGTCATATTACTTTGACTGTGCATCAAACTTTTGTTTCAGTGTCGTATTATTTTGGTTGCGGATCAAACCTTTGTCACAGTATCATATCATTTTAGCCGTGTATCAAATCTTTGCCATAGTGTCAATATTTTGGCTGTATATAATATCAAACTTTTGTCGTCGTGTCATATAATTTTGACTGTGCATCAAACTTTTGTCACAGTGTCATATTATTTTGGTTGAGTATCAAAACTCTATACTCCATTCGAATATCATTATTTTCATAGTGCGATTATCCACAAAGTTTGTGGTTATCGACAAGCATTTCAGGTGAAACAACGACAAACGTAGCTCTTGACAGTATTTACAGACCTATAGCGATTTCCAATTCCACGTTTGGCCCGTAAAGGAATAAAAATTTAGCATGCTACATAACATGACTACAGTTATGAAATTTTACAGGAGTCACAAAAAATAAATGATGAAAAGTTGGCTGGCAAATGTTTAAATTCCAGGAAATGAATGAAATTGTAACACTTCAAATGTGTAATATTGTTTAAAATATAACATGTTCCTGGTGATGCACTGTTTATTCATAGTAGGATGAATTTTAATGTTGTTTCCCCAATATCCGAGCGGAGTGGATTGAATATTTAGTAGCGTTAAATTGAGACTACAGACAAACAGAGTGGCATCGATTCTCGGTTGATTCTGTAACACGATTGGTTGTTTGCTGAGACGAGAACGAGATCAGTGCACATTATCACGTGACATGTCTTCCGACGATCCTCAAAGGTTATTCTGATTTTAAGACTGCTTTAATTGTGTGCTTTATCTACCAAATCATACGGGAAATCTGTTTATTATGATCCGTAATCAAACAAACCCACCCTGGATGTCGTTCTACTGCTCAGCCCCACGTTCAGGTGATCAAAATGTCGTCTGGTCTCATGGATGTATGGCCTTCTTTTGTTTCGTTTTGTTGTCTTTTCTGGTGTGATTCCATGTTTTTTCCAGATCCAATGTATTTCTGTTCACTGTGAAAATGATGCTCGTGAAGACAACACCACTGGCTGGGTTCGTTTTTTTTTTTTTTTTTGAGCCCATTATTCAGAACTAAGCATTTTTAGACACTTGGGTATTTATGTCTTTGTACCAAAGCAAAAAAAAAAAAAACAGGTAAGATTTATGTGGGAAAAAAAACACGACAAAAATCTGGAAAAAAAAAACCAAGACAATAAAAAATGTTTTTGAAAGACATTACTATACACAACAATGCACTGTATATAGTTCTCACAAAGACTGCCCTGGATTTGGTTATCGCAATTATATTTTTTGTGTCATAGGTTTATTGTTACTTTTAGGAAAGGACACCTGATATCGTCAGGTATTTTCCATATTGTTGTGTGTGCATTTTTGACTCTCCGAGAATATGACTGAAAGTTTGAAGAGTTTGTAAAGTCAGGGTTTCTTTCAATACGTTTCAAAATCGAAACGCGTAAAAATGGCCACGAAAACCACACCCGTCTGACAATACATAGATATAATAAAATTAGGAATGAGAGAATCACTTTCATGACAAACTTCTAAATCGGCAAAATGTCGCATACAACGATAAGGCAAATACCCATCGATGTGATTCTACAGCTGGGCCTCACTGCCATGAAGGATGTCTAATCTTCATTAATTTTGTCCTGAGATCTTTTTGTTTTTTTTTAGTAAACCACATTGTCGTGATGCAGGACGACCCAAAGGCCTGGCTGGGAATGCATACCACCAACGACGTCATCAGGGCTACGGAAGGTCGCGAGAAATGGAGGGTCATGATCGCCAACACCTGCCGGCAGGGCACTTGATGATGATAATATTGCCGTGTGATGGCCGTCGTTAATTGCTAACTCAGTTTTTGAATAAATACAGACAGACCACACCCCACAGTTTCAGTCGTCTCTAGACTCATCGAATTCTAAGCCAAACATATCCCTGATCCTAACCCTGAAGCCTAAGGTGATCACTTTTTCCAGTGAGTCTTGGCCTTGCCCAGAGAGATGGGGCAAGATAAAGGCGGGTCGGCGAGCAAAGAACCCGACAATGTATTTTATATCTCGTTGTGAGTAAATTTACAAATGTACATAGTTCACGCATTTTCTAGAAAAATTTTAAGTAGATATTAAAATAATAATAATAAAATAATAATGATAATAATATGTAATAACGATAATAATATTAATAATAATAATTTCCAAAATTACAATGACAGTATTTTATGACCAAGTGGAAGTCCAGGAGAATTATCCTTCTCATCAGTTTATCACTTGGCTTGAGAAACTTGTCACAAAAATATTCGCAGTGAAAAATTAAGATGACACACAGGATGACCTGTAGTGTAGTCTACTGTAGTAAATCATTCTTTCAAAAGTGTATCAGTCACAAGGAGAAGTCATTCTGGAGGGAAAACAATAACTCCAAAAATAAAATAAAACCTGTTACTGTCACTGTTTTTCAATCAAGCTACATATATTTTCATCTAGTGGCGATATGGATATGGTATTCTTCAGATTTGTTTCATTCCACTATTTTAGCGGGCAGAGAATTCTGGGAATTGATGAAATACACACATGTATTATTATATTTCCTGTAGCACTGAATTTTAGGAGGAGGAGAATTAAAGACCATAATCTAGGATTCATTACCTGGAAATGTACATACTGATGAGAAACAACAACATTGACTGATGTTACATTCTGTTATTAGAAATCGGATTCTGCATGAGGTCAGTCAAAATTTATTGTTTAGGGGGGGGGGGGGGGGGGGGGATTCCAGATTTTCTACTTCCATATTCTGCAGCTCTTTGTGACATGAAGTGCCGTGGTTACAATACAATACACATCTCTCTGCTGGAGGAAAGGTACAACAATCTTACAGGAACTAATCACAGATTTCTAGAGACTGAAAGGCTTTTTTTTTTCACTTTTAACTTTCCCGTGGATGAACTACATGTATTTCTTGGATAAAGTTATGCAAACAAATCTGCTGGTTTTGGAAAAAGTGTGAAAAAATGATCATCAGGAAAAAGGGTCTTAGTGTCTTTCAGTTTTTCAGCTTTTTTTTTTTTCTATTTGCATGGCCAACTTCAAATCCCTCATGGGACAGTTTCGTGCATCCTGGATCCTTTGATTGCACCCGAGACATGTGACCCCGGACGTCAGACAATGATTAATGCTGACCACATTCGCCTGATTTCTCTTCTGTTTCTGATTCTGTTTTCCTTCATGCGGTTTTTCTTGACTTCGATAGATATGTGAAAGGACAAAGTATAATCACATCTTGCATAGGTCACTGGTAATTTATTTTCTGAGATTCAGCCAGGGAGACATTGTCTTTAACTGTACTTCTTTAGGGGGCTGTTTTGATTTGCACATATAAAGGAACATTTGAGCGAATGTTTGAGTTCATAAGTCTCTGCCATTATTCTTTCTCACACAGGCCTAAAACACACTGAAAACCTCACGGATCAAGCTGGACATCAAACCAAACACATGTATGGTGGCACATAAGTATTTAGAACCAGTTTTGAATTAGCTACTTTATAGACATGCCTTATTATTTTGTCTAATTCTTCATCTGTGATTATACTCTCTTGTATCAAGGCAAATTTTACATTCCTTTTATGCCCGTTTCTGAATGGTTTCATCCCTGATCAGCTTTTTAAAGAATGTTAATGCTCTCTTGTTCCTAAGCATGTTTTTTTTTTTTTTTGATGTGGTGTGATATCAAGGAAAACCAATTTTTGGCACTTGAAAATTCACTGCGAAATTTGCAAACATCAGTGTGTTTTTTGGTGCCAACTTTTGTTTTTGTCCTACCCAAACAACGATTTTCAGGCTGTCGTCAGAGGCGTTCATAGGATACAACAAAGAAGGACCGGGTACTCGCTTCCCAGGATGTACGCAGACGGGAGGAAAGAAGTTAGAGAAAGGAAAAGATGGAAAATTTAAAAAATATGTAAAAAAAATAATTTAACAGATAAAGTGCAGATGGCAAGGAAGAGGATGAATAAAACAAAGCTAACGATAACATTATCGACAAACTTATGAGGAAATCGTAAGGAAGACAAAGAACAAGAACATTTTGACAAGAACAGCAACTTCAAAGGCACCATCATCAACAAACACAGTAAGAAGCTGGCAAGCTAAGATGGCAAATGTTGGGTTCAGTCTACACACGCCATCAGGTACCGAGAAGTTCAAGAGCGTTCGGACAGATGGATGGCTATGCGATCACAGAGTGTTCAATGTTAGCCTTTAATTTGCCTGCAGCCCACGCTAGTCGAGTCCTATCATTCCCAGGCTTGCCCCATCATTCCGTGGCGTCATGAGATCGTGATACCACCAGGCCCGTTCATGATGCATCCCTGTCTGAAACCGACTCCAGTACAACGTGAAGCTAAGGCCTGCTTGTCAGGTTGTCAGGATAGCTAACCTTTCACTGCAGTGCCGTGGGTGCCACTGATCGCCAGCTTGCGTTCAATGTACTGAGAATATCCACTAATTGTTCGAGAATGCCTTCATCTCAGCCCCGCCAAACCAGATTTTCCCCCTTCTTTCTTTATTATTTTCCCCTCTCCCCCTCCCCCCCTTCCTCCAGCCGTTTCCAAAACCTGTTTGTTAGCTGGGGTCAGTACGCCTTGGGTATTAAGCCACTCCCCGCTTTTGTCCGAATGACCACTGTGGTAGTGGAGCGAAGGCTTTCACTGGACACTATTTATTTGCAAGGAGGCCAATCCACATTCTTCTGTCCGCGCCAAGAGCCGCGGGACAATACAAGGGTCATCTCAGAAATGACCCTGCCACTACCCCCGACATCTGGCTCCCCCTCCCCCCCCCCCCCCCTCCGGTCCTGCCTAATGACCCAACTGACCCTGGAAACGGAGCAAGAAATTGTTGAAAGGAAACAAAAAGACAAAAAAATACAGCGGGGACTTGTTTTTTTCTTTTCAATCGAGACAGAAGCCTCGAAAAGTAGGTCAGCATTCGTCCAGGCGGAATTATCTTTCCAGTAGAACTGAGGCGGCTCAAGAGTTGTACTGGACAAGCGGTCATCGGGGACTGGACGCGCGGAGATTGCTCTGTAATAGCGTGATGAAGGCAGTTTTACGACTGGTGAAATTATTGACATTCCACATTCTCCGTCACTGAACGGGCGGGATACAACAAGAACAGCAAAAACATAACTAACCTTGCTTGGTCTGCGTTCATGATTTCATTAAACTTCTCAAGTCAGCAGATTTATATCTGGTACCATAGCGGACTTGCCTTAGGGCTTTGCCTTATTTATTTTTCCTTGGCATTTTGATGGTTGCCCATTCTGTGTATGGGCACAACCAAAAACCTATCACTTGTTATCACATTATACAAACCTCTCTTTCGAATCTTCGAAACCTCTCACAGACTCAGCGGTTTCTGCAAATTTGGTAGCATTTGCACCTAACATCCAGACTTATTTTGAATTTGTTTTTTGTCAACTATCCAGACATGAGAGGGTCTCAGCTTTTCTGTTCAAAAGCATGTTGGGAGATATTCGAGTTGTTTCAAACAATTGGTCCCAGGTCTGAATTGTCTGTAAGCTGATGGGAGATTGGCAGATTCTTTTTCATCAACACTTCTTTTGCTGGTAGCGAAAACATACGTACTTCTATTTGTGTCAGGAATGCACGGTTTTGTCTCAGTTACGATTAGGGTTGGGCTGCTAAGATTATTTATTTGAAAAATCTCTGATAGTTCTTTCTAATTTTTAGTTTTGACGAATGATAATTTGTTACACGATAAGTCTTTCCTCATCAACAACTTTCAGTTTGATGTCAGCACGGCACCGTTGAAGATAATAATTAAACGCTGGTGTTTTAAAGATAATAATTGAACGCTGGTGTTTTAAAGATAATAATTGAACGCTGGTGTTTTAAAGATAATAATTGAACGCTGGTGTTTTAAAGATAATAATTGAACGCTGGTGTTTTAAAGATGTGAACGTTCTCCTCCTAAAGCGATATCGGCGGTCAACAACGCTTATTTGCAACAAATATTTTGTTTCTTTAAAATAAAAAGAAAAAGGAAGGTGGGGGGAGGGGGTAAGCTAACTACCATAGTTGTAGTTTGGCTTGCTTCAATCCAATGCATGAATGAATGATAGAATGAATGAATAAGTGAATGAATAAGTGAATGAATAAGTGAATGAATGAATGATAGAATGAATGAATGAATGAATGAAAGAATGAATGAATGAATGAATGAATGAATGAATGAATAAGTGAATGAATGAACGAATAAATGAATGAATGAATGAATGAATGAATGAATGAATGAACGAATGAATGAATAAGTGAATGAATGAATGAATGAATGAATGAATGAAAGAATGAATGAATGAATGAATGAATGAACGAATGAATGAATGAATGAATGAATGAATGAATGAATGAATGAATGAATGAACGAACGAATGAATGAACGAATGAATGAATGAACGAATGAATGAATGAATGAATGAATGAACGAATGAATGAATGAATGAATGAATGAATGAATGAACGAATGAACGAATGAAGGAATGAATGAATGAATGAATGAATGAACGAATAAGTGAATGAATGAATGAACGAATGAACGAATGAATGAACGAATGAATGAACGAATGAATGAATGAATGAACGAACGAACGAACGAACGAACGAACGAACGAACGAATGAATGAATGAATGAATGAACGAATGAATGAATAAGTGAATGAATGAATGAATGAATGAATGAATAAGTGAATGAATGAATGAATGAATAAGTGAATGAATGAATGAATGAATAAGTGAATGAATGAATGAATGAACGAATGAATGAATGAATGAATGAATGAATGAATAAGTGAATGAATGAATGAATGAAAATGAATGAATGAATGAATGAATGAATGAATGAATGAATGAATGAATGAATGAATGAATGAACGAATGAATGAATTTGAGAGTAGAGAGTGTAAAAACTGCACTTTTAATTTGAAGGAAAATGGCATAATGGCAAACTCCACTGTACATGAAAATTTTGTCATTTCTTCTTATTATAAATAATTGCAAATGATTGTTAGTCTCCCGGTGACAGTAGAATGTGGGGAACATGAGATAAAATTATTCACTGAACTGAGGGAGGAAAGGAAAATCTGGTGTGAAAGTCTGGACAGTCGTGATCAGATATTTGATCTTTATAGCTAGCTAGTGTCCTCTTTCCCTACTCCTAGTTAACGGTATTTCATTGTCAGATAAATCTTGGCAAAATTGCCCAAACCCTCGTGCATGCAGTGGAAACCTTATCTTGAATTAGCCTTTCAATGATACAGATGGATCTGGAATAGCCAGTATATAAAATATACTTTTTTTTTTAAAATTCAAAGTTAGTTTCACGGTGTGAAAGTAGGGCAATGGTATGTGTGCTGTGCACACAGCCACGTAATTTTTATCTTCACTAACGCTGAATCGGTTATATCCAAATTAGATAATTCTTTGCAATGTGGTTTGTTTTGGTCGGTGTCGAAAAGTAATGACTGATTTTATCACAATGCAATAATTGCTGTGGGGGGATAAAAATGCTCATTGTACAGTTCATGAATCCTGACTCCGTGACTCTGTGAGTGAACACAGTCAAAAGTTTGAGTTGGAGTTGGAGAAAGCACTTGAACATGATCAGGGCCGTATTGGGCCAGGACAAAGCAAAACGAGAGACAGAATAGAACAGAAGGATAAGACACAAGGGGATCCGACCAGAAGTGCCCGGCCATCAACCACCCGCACACGGTTAAAATACCAAACATTTACGCACCCCCCTCCCCCTCCCTTTTTCTGTCCATTTGTTTTTCGAGCGTCACTGTAAGAAAGTGTTATGAGCAGTTTACATCCTACATCAGAAGCCTTTTCTTGGATCAGGAAACTGACGAAAAATGCTCATAATTTTATGTAATTCAGTCATTCAAGGGCCATTCTAAGTTTAAACGGATTAAAAAATCAAGCAAGAACACGTTTTTTCTTTAAAAACTCTGAGTGATTATTTATTGTGATTTCGTTAATCAATCATTTTTTTCAGGGGAGTTGGGGGGGGGGGGGGAGAGGGGAGTCTTGTGAAAACCAGCCAGTATTTGGAGCCAGACAACTTCTAGTAACTTCTGCCGTCAAACAGTTCACGTCTGCATTTGTCCGCCGTCCAGTCCCAGATCCCGCTTTTTAGCGCCAACAAAGGGAGCAAATCCCGGATTTGTGTGCCAGTTGCCACGTATCAAAGTGTCAAGGGCAGACAATAGACATTCCTGTCATCAAACCAGAGCAGCGATACACCCACCACCCAAACCAGGCGGGCTAGTCTGAACTCTGAGTCACTGACTCAAACAATTTGCTGACGCTGGCCATGGGGGGAAGACCGAAGAGTGGGTGGGGTTATCACGACTTGGGAAGGTTTGCGAGGTGAAGATGGACTTTTACAACCAGCACAGTCCATGGACTTGAAGTCAAAACACGTAATGTTATCGCACAATGGGAAGTGTTTGGGGCAGACAAAGCCCGTGTTGTTTGTTTAGATGAAAATCAACAAAAATAATTTCTTGTACTAGATGAAGTTCCCGGCCTTATCAGGGATAACCTTGGGAACCCACCGTTCCATCTCTCTCTCTCATTTTGGTCTAGAAAGCTTCCCATACTACAAATTTCATGAATACCAGAGCGCACTCATTTCTGGTAGGGAAATGGCCCACACAGAACTGAACACGTATTAATCTCGTTTCCGGTGCGGCGGGCTTACTAAAGGGAGCCAAAACAAAGATCATTGTATTGTACATTTTGACCACTTTTTATTTAATAAATCCTAAAACTTGAATCAACACAATCGGTCGATACAAAAGCGATTGGGCTGGATTAGTTGACACTTAAGAACATTAATTTTATAATTGTTGAAACTGTCATTTCGGCGATAGCGTCGAGCAAAAAAAAGAGAGAAAGGCCAAAAATTGCACCACAATGAATTACTCCCGCCACTATTTTTTTTTTTTTACTAGACGAAGTTCCCGGCATTATCCGGGATAAACCTTTCAACCCATCTCTCTCTTTTTGGACAAGAAAGCTTCCCATAATTGTTCTACACTCTTCAGATTTCATGCACACCAGAGCGCACTCATTTCTGGTAGGGAAATTGCCCGCACCGAACTGAACCCGTTTCCGGTGCGATGGGCTTACTATAGGGAGCCAAAACAAAGGTCATTGTATTTTACATTTTTACAACGTTTTATTTAAAAATACTTGAAACTTGAATCAACACAATCGGTCGATGCAAAAGCGATTGGACTGGATTAGTTGACACTTGAGTAATTTAATTTTCTAATTTTTGAAACTGTCATTTAGGCTGTAGAGTCGAGCAAAAAAAAAAAAAGGGGCAAAATTGCGCTAAAAGGAAATACTCCCACCACTATTTTTTTTTTATAATAAGATAATATGATTGGATGAGAGCTGCCCAATCTTTCGTTTGAATCACTTGGAAATTGTCCCCATGAATGTGTCACTGGCCGCTCCCAATTATCAAAGCACTGTCTGTATATTATTAAAGTATTGTACTGTACATGCGTAAGATAACAGAAAATGGACCCTTAGGACGGCGAGGAGACAAAGTCTGAGAAAGTGGGATGGAGTTGGAGGGGGGAATGAAAGAGGAATAAATGAGGAGGTATTCATCCATGCGGAAAGACATCGTCAGCTTTTTCTCTGTACACATGTATTCTTTTTTTGCGTGTAAATGTATTCATATATATAATGTATGGCTTCTGTATTAGTTTGTCTTCAATTCCTTTCTTTCACCCTTAATTAATTTATGTATCATTTGTACTTATTAGAGTCGAAGTGTATCAATACCGGTAATTTCACAGTTTGAATGAATTGTGGTTGAACTTTGAAACCACATTATTTACTTTTTACAAAAACTGTAAAAATGGAGAGGCATGACGATGGAGGAGCTCAGCCAACAGATTTTTGCGAGCTGCATAATGATTAAATTTGTGTCACTCTGAGAACAGTTCATGGCTCCAAGAGCCGTGGGCTGGTCGCCTTTTTACCCAGAGTCATCGGACTTTTGTTATTCACATACATTGTCCATTGTGTCCAATTTAATTAAATCTGTCAATGCAAATTGAGATGAGATAAAAGCGACCCAACTGGGTCCGAACTGGACTCCGAACATCCAAGTCTGGAGCTCGCAGCTAAGTACTCGGATTTGTATAACATTCTATATTCTTTTTTATTTGTTCAGTTTTGTATTATTATGTTCAATTTTCTATCCTGGTACAATTTTTTTACCTGTTCAAGACCAATCCACCGAAAGCTTGATTTCTCTTTCATATCCCTATGCGTTTATTATTGGCTCTTTTAAATTCATTAGGCGAGGCTTTGCTGTACAACCTTTTTCTTCTTGTTACCTTTTGACTTTGCTTTAAGCTCTGCTGCGACCCCATAGATATCGACAAGGCGTTTTAGGCCTGCGAAAAAAAAAACCCAACACACAAACACACACAGAAAATCTGGTTATAAACAACAACAAGAGATAACTTATCAAAGCCTTGATCACGCTAGATCGAAGCCGCTATTCTCTGACACCATACATACAAGTCAACGTGTAACGACATGAATTGATATTTTATACCTTTCGTTATCTCGAGAGATCAAATAGCAATCGTGTCGGTCTGAGGCAGGGCAAAACAGCCCAGAAACGAAAACCATAAATTAAACACTCTCCCTCCTCCCCCCCCCCCCCCAACCTCCCACCCGCTGATCACACAGAAATACCAGCTAGTGGTTGATTTCTCCGTAACCCAATGTCCGGTCACTCAGAACTAATGGGAAATCTCCCACCCAATACCGCCTATTGCCTGTTTGGTTTCCCATTCTAGACTATACTGTATTAATGTTTACAATTACAGGGGCGTCGCTCATGTGAATGTAATCAGGTATAATCTGAGATTATGGCCAAAGTGACGTTGAGCTTCAGTAAACCTTGACTTAATTAAAGAAAGTTCAGATCTGAGTCAAAGCAGATGCAAAACAGACGACCTTGTGCGCGACTAGCTTTAGGTACGTTCCACGTAATATGTTACCTAATGGCCATTTTTCAAACCATACATGGGAAAAAAAATTAATAGTTGCGTTGTAGAGGGTAGTAATTAAATTAACATTTTTGATGAGCATTATCTTCCTTGCGTGATCATGTGACCTAGCGACCACCTTGGAAAAGGGCACATGTTTACAACCTCCCAAAAGTTACCGTACTCAAACTAATTGCCCCATTGTGCTTAAAAGTAAAACTTGATTATTTATGCTTTTTCTGTACGCTCAAATGCATTTTTTTGAATGTAGAAAAACGCTGTTGTCTAATCTCGTTGGTTTGGTTTCACAAATTTTGCAGTTTCATTTTGCTATGTAAAAAACGGCATTTTTTTCTGTCCCATCAGCTACCAACTAGCATGAGGGCAATTGAATGGACTCATCTTAATATTTTTTATGTTAGACACAATCATATTTATCATTTCTGTACCATTTTTTCTGGAGGACTGATCAATCCAGTTTGAAATAAATGATTGGTTATTGTTTACTGGCCTTTTCTTTCTTAAAAAGTATTGTCTGAAAGTCCATTACCGTGGAATGTCCCTTTAAGAAACAGAGCATCATTTGAAGGAATTGGAGTCGGAGTCAAAACACATACATGTACCATACAGACCTGAAGCAGTTCGCTACTGGTTGTCAGAAAAACAACATTTAAAGGAAGTTCCTGAGACAAAGCAGAGTGCAAAACACAGTTGGCTCCGTGGGCGACTAGCCTTAAGAAATACATCGGCATTTAAAGGAGGCTTTCAAGTAGAATTTAAAACAGACAAAAAGTAGTCTTGTCTCAGTCCGCAGCAAGTCTCAAGAAACACAGCATTTACAAGAAGTTCAAGTCTGAGACAAGCAGACCGGCACCTTAGTTCTTATCGGATCCCTCTCTGTTTCTTCCGAAAAAACAAACAAACTGGAAATCTTTTAGTATGCTAGAAGAGATATAACCAATGCACACTTTGACACTTGTTTAAAATGCGTTGTGGCACTTATCAAGCTGTTTCACAGTTCCGATTTATTCTAACTCCTTATCATAATACTAGAGGAATAAATGTTTAGCGTCGAATTTCTCAGTTGTGCAAAAGCTGGGGCTGGAACCAACAAGGACGAAGGTAGTGAGCTGCAAAACAGATTACTCCGTGCGCGATTAGCATTGGCTTAAGAAATTAAAATACAGCTTTTAAAAGACATTTTAAAGTCAGAGTCAAAACAGATAAGACATGCCTCAGTGCGCAAATAGCATACAGTATTTATAATGAACTTTCTCTGGTAGCTGCTTCAAGTCAAGATCCACCTCAGATTGGTACATAGCCCATTTTAATACGATAACATCCCAGCCGGCAACACTATGCAAATCAGACGCATATGACTGACATTGTTTGCACATAGAAATGACATCGTTCCATCACTGACCCAGGAGTTTCAGGGGTCGAGAAGACCGACAATGCAAGCGAATAGAGTAAAATAGCAAGGTGCTGAAGGTGCTGTTTAGGTCTTTAGTTTAGGTTTTTTTTAAAAAAAATAAGCTTCAGTGTTGTTGTTTTGGTTGTTGCCCCATATCAGGGGATGCAATGGTGTTATTTATTTGAAATTTAATTGTTGTCGCCCCTGCCTGTGGAGAGGGCGAGAAGTTTTCTAGTTGTGTCCCTCTGAGCAAATTTAGGATAATAAAATAGCCAGTCCCTGTTCAGTGCAGACAGGGCAGGGACTGGCTATTTTTTGATTTGGTCAGTGTATTGGGGTGAGTTCTGAAGTGGCCAGGGCGGTGTGCCGCTGGTGCTGGATGAGGCAGTGGGTTGGGGGGTAGACAGTAGAAGTAGGCTGGGTAGATGAGAATGTGCGGGCGTGGGGAAACAGGTACTGATCATGCGCACAGTTAGGTTTTTACTCACCCTCAATCTCGCAATCTTTCTCGCAATCTTGGCTTTCATAGTCAGCATCAATCACCTGGAAGTGGACATTAGATTTTTAGAAAGACTTTAGACACACTCACAAAACATTAAGTAACCTGACCTGCAATGTTGGCAGGTCTGGCACAATAATGCTAGTCGAGACAAATTTTTAAGCTTACACACAGGTGCCTTGTGTTTTACGTTTTCACACGTCATTTCCCCGTAAAAATAGTGGAGTGGAGCGGATGTTGTGGACAAGATCAGTAAGCAGCTAATTTGAATGCAACTATGAACATTTCACAGGATTAAGGCTCGTATATTGTGGAGGTGCTTCGGTAAAGAAAGACAAAAATAATATTTCACCACGAACAGCCTGAAGTTTAAAGTTGAAATTTGACCTCTCCCCCAAGACTCAATAGACGCTTTCCCCAAACAATATGGCGGAAGTGATGCTCTGTTGCGCAGACGTCTGAGAGCATACTCCTGACTCTTAACTCTAGTGTCTACAATAAGCTCTTGGACATACGTTAACAGCAAACAAATAGGCAACATCAGCAACAATATAAACCCAAAGATACGGGCAAGGTGACGTTTGTCCAGAGGCAAGGTGCTCGCCTCTCATGTCGAAGGTACCGGATTGGATCCCTGGTCGGTGCAGGCATGTTGGAATGTATTTGGGAGGAAAATTTCTGTCCCTGATCCTATGGTAGGTAGGATCGAGCACTCAGACTTCTCGGATACAGACGGAAAACTCGTTTTAACCCATTTTTGTATGTTGTTGAATAATAAACCTTTTGGCCTATTTTATTAGTTTACTTGA
This sequence comes from Onchidella celtica, assembly GCA_963931925.1. Taxonomy (NCBI): domain Eukaryota; kingdom Metazoa; phylum Mollusca; class Gastropoda; order Systellommatophora; family Onchidiidae; genus Onchidella; species Onchidella celtica. The sequence goes on from OZ007572.1 coordinate 60,328,408, forward strand.
GAAGTGTTTTTGTATTTTCTTTCCAGAATTTTCCGTTCAGTGCATTTTCTCTCCCAAGTGCAAGTGGTTGGTGAAGGCTTCTTGTAGACTCTCCTCCTGCCTTATCATTCTAGCACACTACCGTTTCATGGAAGAACACCGTAAATGCCAAACACAAAACTTTACAGGAGATGCAAAAAACATTTTAATCTTTGTTTAATTTCCATTTTGTGATTTTCATTCAATAGAAACTACATGTATTAGTGGTACAAAATTATAACCCAGTTAGAAAGGTACGCACATTACATTCTATAAAATGATGTTAAAAAGTGAATCTGACCTAGTTTGACGTATGCGGTCTTTTTCGGTAACACGGCAGCACAATATGCCAGTAAACGTGTGGGCTGGTTTTCGTAGAATTCGAACTTCTCATACGTCTCTCCCAAGAGAGGTGAGCCTCAAGCACTAATGCAACCAAGATAAAGAACAAGAATGCTTCTGATAAACATTCAGTTTGCTGCAGTTCCGCTCCCAGGGAGAAATGCAAAGTGGACATGAAACATTTGTGTGTTTAGCTCTTTATTGTAGGAAGTTTCGCTGCCATTGCCATTTAATTTAAACCTCAATTATCTTGTTTTTACTTTTCTTGTTCTTGTTTCTGTGTGTTTTTTTGTGGTAGGGATTTGGTTGTTCGGCCTGCTTTTCTCGACTTTTAATTGCCGAGATACCTTTAACGTGCTCCGAGTTTTTCGCCTTTATCCGAGAAGACTAGGTGCCCGATCCTACCCACCATGGGATCAGGGACAGAAATATCCCCCTCTCCCCCCCCCCCCAAAAAAAAATCCGCACATGCCTGCACCGACCTGGGATTGAACCCGATACCTTCGGCATAAGAGGCGAGCACCATGCCTCTAGACCACCGCATCCCCTATGGACACGAAACAAAACAGCAGATGAAAGAGACTTTCCAGATAATTTACTTCCCGTACTTTAAGATTAAAAGTTGGCCCGCTGACTCGAGGAATACACAGATGTGATATGTAAAGTCAAAAATTGGCAAAAGGAAAAAGTTGTATGTAGCAAAGTCCTGGTGTAAGAAATAATACCCAAACGATACAATGTCAAAAATTGGCGAACAGAAAAAATGGTATGTAATTTTTCTGTGGTTTTTATATTTCGCCAAAGGATTCAATGAAACGCAAAGGGAAGACAGAGGATATCACATGTATTTCTTACGCGAGACTTTGCTAACATACAACTTTTTCTTTTTGCCAATTTTTTACTTTGCTTTAACCTTTGCTGCGATCCCATAGTTTTTCTGTGTTTTTTTACTTTTATACCAGATCAGAGATGTGTTTTTTAAAGTTCAGTTTCGATCACCAGCATGGAATTAAGGCTCAATGTCACAAATCCCAGGCTGGGAAATGTAATAATTATGACAGGACAACAATCACGAACGAACAAGCATAACACTTAACAGAACAACCAAACAGACTCACACATTTAATATATATAAAAATAAGATATCTATGCAATTACACACATTACATTAACTCAATTCAAATACCATTCAACGGTCAGCAGTCCCGACATTCATTCTTCTACGGGTCCACAACCCGATAGTTACTTCCTAACTATGCTCTGGCCTCAGCCTCACATCCATATATATATTACTTGCTGGCCTCTCTTATTGGCTCCTGCTCAACCTAATCTCCGTATCTCAATCTCCCCTCGACGTCTTAATAGCACATTAATATTTCAATAGCACATTAGTATCTCAATAGCACATTAACATCTTAATAGCAACAAGGACAATAACAACGTCCCTGTCTGTGGCCAGACTGCCACGACTCATGTGCTCCCGCTGTCCTGCGCGACAGCTTCACTCAGGCAGGCCTGTGGGTAGCCTTCTGCCCAACCCCGGCACAAGTCCGCTCACCGCGGGTGGCTTCTCTGCCCGACCCCGGCACCTATAAGAATAACATTACATTTCTATAACACCATACAATTACTATCCACTTCACCACTCATTACGAACTATCAAGCGTACACACAATAGTCCACCTTTCACTCACCACACCTCTTACGGTAACACACCTCTACCGTACCACACAGCACTCAGACTCGCTACGAATCCATGATCCGAACTTACATCTATCGCTCACTGCGCACATCTCTATACACAGTAATCAATGACTTTCACATTCCTCACATATAACTTATTTACATCATGGTCATAGGAGAATATAGTACATCAATCATCATAATTATAAATCATAGTTCAACCTACCAGTCATCACTGGAAAACGCACAATCTCCCGACTGCTCTCTGATCTCACGTCTGTCCCCTTGGACTTTTTAACGCAGTGATCTGTCTATTCAGATTTTGCCTCTACTACGCCTCAACTTCACTCACAACATGCACGCTTCAAATCCCTTCCCCGCACTCACTGACCCCCGCTCACTCGCTCGTGACACTCAACACCAAATTTCCTTCATAGTTTTCTAATTCTACTCGAACAAGAATGTCGTAACAAATACGTAGGTTCCCCCAATTATTTGTTTATTTTTTTTTTTTTTTTTTTTTGCACTAAGGGTACATATTATAAAGCCTTTTATGACCCCAGAGCTAGAGAGCTCCTCCGGAAATACTCCTAACAACAGCCTTAATTAATTATTCTTTCAGTTTTTCTTTTTGTTTTTTTCTTTTGATTGAAAGGGTTGGGGGCAGTGTTGGGGGTTCGATAAGATTTAGGTTTGGGGGTAAGGTTGGGGACCAGGGATAGGCATACGTGTCCTTACGCGCTCCGCCCTACCGCAAAATGCTTGGGGTACGTACGTATTTATAACAACAGCCCTCGAAGAGAATGCGTCATGGTTTTTTGTTGTTTTTTTTATCTGGCTCAAGATGTCGAAAGACTTTCTTCTGTTCAACACAGTTGTGGCTCAAAATCAACGACGGTGTTAAAAATATAGCTACCCTCAAGACCTTTTAAAATGTGCCCACGTACACAAGCACATGTACTTCTTTCTGTGCGTGATATGATATTTTGTAGAATTCAAGGCTCAGCGGTTAAAACGCCTTCCTTTATAAAATGACGACTTAGGCCTAACTGTTTGGAATAACAAAGTCGGCTTGATCTTCATTCTGCAAAGATAGTGTGTTGAAGAGGATTGATTTGCGAGAGGTGTAGAATGACCACATGGGGTTTTTATGTTGCTGCCTACCCTACTCAAACATTATCGACATTTTTAACGGCCTGAAGTGTGAAATGAAATTGCAAAGGGAAGGTAATACTATAAATTTTTCAGGAAAAGCAAAAAACTATACAACTGTCTTTATCAGACTGAATAATTACGCCTTCAAACAACAGTGAAAAAAAGTTATTCAACCCTTAGTTTTCAGGACTTAAGTTGAACGTACAACAGCGTGCTACAACCATGGCAAATATCTCAATTTTTGAAAACAAATCGTCTAGCTACGATAGCTTTCCATGCGGCCCTCCATATAATAAATATACACTGTATATATAATCAATCTAACGATCCGGACGATAATAATCGCTATTAAGCTGCATTTTCATATGTGCGGAAACGGAAACGAAAAAGTCAAATACGCTTCAAGTTGTGAAACAGAAATAATTTTTTCATGTATCGAAACGGCGTTCCCGTAAACATGGAACCACTCTTCTTTTTTTATGACTTGATGGATTTTTGAGGTTTGTTTTGCCGTTTCCGTTTCTGCACGCATGGAAACACTGCTTTAGTAGACATTGCGTAGCCATGATGACTGCAATAAAGAAAGGATTGAATGGTACAAAAAAGTTATCAAAACAGAATAATGGCGATAACGTAATTAAAAGCGCGTGTTAATGTCGTAGTGAACAATGTTTTATTGCAGGATGATGGTGACAGCAGGCGCTTGTTAATGACACAAAGGTGTGATGTGGTTGATTAGAATTTATAGTGGTAAAAGAGAGATGATGGGGACATGTGTGTGTGTGTGTGTTTGTGTGTGTGTGTGTGTGTGTACGAGGGAGAGAGAGAGAAAGAGAGCATGAGAAGAAAGGATGAAGAAAGAGGTTTACCCTGGGGAACGCCGTGGCCTCCTTCAGCATACAGTAAATCTATATAAAAATGCTCATCCGATTTCTCAACAAGATCTACCACCGGTCATACAGCTCGGATTTGTATGAACTTTTACAGGTGCCCTCCTTTCGACATGCATAAGGTTTTCTTTTAGAGTTGGAGACTTGGAATGATGGGGAAGTTTTTTGTTTTTTTTAGAGTTTGCTTTGTGTTGCAATCCTTTTTTTTTTTTCCACGAAGGCGTGATCTCGTGGCGTCATCACTTTCAGCCGCTAGATCATCCACGCTATGCTGTGTAGAGGTGTGCACAAGAAGCCCAGGCTGTCAGGAGATGTTAGATCTACTCGTACAAAGTCTTAAGTTCCAAGTGGAACGGTTTCAGGTCTTTATTTTAGGAGGCTCGCTATTCTTGACATTTACAACTCACTTTTCTAGTTTTTCAATTTTCTTGTGGTAGATTTTTTTTTTAAATTTTTGCCCGATCAGCTTCCTTGCTAGGCATGCTCTTCTGACTGCCAAGGTATCTTTAATGGGCACAACGTGCGCACAGGCCATCCGAATTTTTCCGCCTGATCCGAGAAGACCAGGTACTCGATCCTACCTACCATAGGGATAGGAAATTTCCCCACGAATTCCAACATGCCTGCAGCGGCAGGGAATCGAACCCACTACCATCGGCATGAGAGACGGGCACCTTGCTTCTAGAAGCGATTTTGGCATCATTTGACCCCATTGACGGCGTCTAGGGATGTCAAGAATCCGGCGCAAAAAATCCCAAGATGAGTAAAAAAAAAAAAATACTAAGCCGGCCAACCCTAAACACACGTTTAATATCTACAATTTCACAATACATTGAAGTCTGACTCGCAGGTAATGCTAGAGCCTCACAAACAGCACTCTATAACTGCACCTTAATTCACCTTTTAAGCCACAATTGTGAGGGCCTGGGCAGCTTTGTTATGTCATCTTATGACAGCACCAGACTGAAGTCTTTGAACCGCCTACCGTCCTATAAGTTTGTGATGCACATGGCAATATTGCCTTTGATTAACTCAGTAGAAAAACATAGCATGCTACAAGGCCCCTGCATTCGCATTATCCCTGAATTGCCCGGTGCACCATATCTCGAAATCTTCACTGGCTGCCAAATACATAATATATTCTACATTTTTGACAATTTCTAATCTTATCTATCTATATCTATATATAAAAAAAGGAAGTGCATAGGTAGGGAAGATATCCCCCACCTATACACTTTACATAGGTAGGGAAGAGATCCCCTACCTATTCCCCTTGCATAGGTAGGGAAGATATCCCCTGCCTATTCACTTTGCATAGGTAGGGAAGAGATCCCCTGCCTATTCACTTTGCATAGGTAGGGAAGAGATCCCCTGCCTATTCACTTTGCATAGGTAGGGAAGAGATCCCCTGCCTATTCACTTTGCATAGGTAGGGAAGAGATCCCCTGCCTATTCACTTTGCATAGGTAAAGAAGATATCCCGTGCCTATGCAATCCCTATGTGCAAAATGCATGCAGAGAAGATATTTTTTGACTATCCGCTTAACTTAGGCAAGGAAAATATCTTTGTCTTTGGATGGAAAGTGTTTGTTGGTGGCCTATACCCTGATCCAGGGTGAGAAAGGCAGTGATGATGATGATACTTTTTAGGTCGGGAAGATATTTCTTGTGTAATAGGCCTACTTTGCTGAGGCAGGGAAGATATTTCTTGTGTAATAGGCCTACTTTGCTGAGGCAGGGAAGATATTTCTTGTGTAATAGGCCTACTTTGCTGAGGCAGGGAAGATATTTCTTGTGTAATAGGCCTACTTTGCTGAGGCAGGGAAGATATTTCTTGTGTAATAGGCCTACTTTGCTGAGGCAGGGAAGATAGTCCTTTCCTTGTGTGCTTTGCCTGCTCTGTTTGCGATAGCTATGAAACACTATAATTACGGTTAATGACGATGTATCACACTCATCACCCGGCGGTAGGAAGCCAAATCAGTGCCTATCCCCATTACGACCCATTGGCGACAGCAAACCTAACCTACCTCTGTCAAAATATGGCAAAAAGAAAAGTCCGGAGTGGATTTATTGGGAGAGGAGCAAGGGGAACCATCTGTTTCCTGCCTACTTAGGAAAACATACAGTAAAGCACACCTACATGAAGAATACACCGGTATTTAATTTGTTGAGGCACTTGTAGGTCAAGCATTCCTGGGAATTTCCCAGCCAGCACCCCTACGTCAATCCGACGTATTTAAGATATCCCCGTAGAGTAGGTAGGATTACCGTAGGGGTGTGGTCCCTACATCAAACAGACGTCGGTCAATGCTGTAAACAGCGGATCTACGAGGGAACGATACCATTGCTTTATGCAAACATCCTATACAGAGGATTACCTTTAGGGTTGGCTGGCTGGAATGATGCAACTTCGACTACGCAGTAGTTCGGCGATCGAACCCTTCACATTTCAGTTCATTCTCCACAAATTACACGGGAGAGGAGAAACAAAAATTTTGAAACTATTTCAAGCTAATATTTGCTTCTTGCCAGTGCAGTATTGTCCACGCAGATTTTTTTGGGTTTGTTTTTCAATTTTGGTGAATAAAGAAATCGACCTATTACCCCCCCCCCCCCCCACCACAAGTTCAGTAAGCGCATGATTATGTTTATAGTCCATGCTGCTTCCGTTTTGACCTTCTCTGCTCGGAGTGGGCGATGGTGCAGCCAGCCTTTGTCCCTACGTTTTGCTTTGAGCTCGGTTTAGGCCGTTCGTCTGACCCTTGTCTTTGCGGACTCGCCGACTGATTTGAATGATTTTATTAAATTTCATATAACCTCCTGTCGTTGACTGACTCGAAATCGCGATTCGCTCCTGCCGCCACTGGCTCGCCGACAACTAATTCTATTTAATATTGCGATTCAAATCAAATGAACTAAATTTAGAGCAATAATAATTCCACACGCTTAGTGATGACGTAGTACACTATCTTCCCTATCTATGCAAAGTGCATAGGGAGGGAATATCTTCCCTACCTATGCACTTCCATAAAAAAAACAGCAAGGAAAAAAAAAATTCACTGCTGCGAGGAAGAAATGCCCAGACCTGAAAAAATTACATGTGAAAGATAGTTCTTTTTGCTACTATGTCTATTCCTTTGACATGAAAGCGAAGTATCGTAATTTTGTAATAAATGAAAATAAGCCTATAAATATCGAATAATGCTTTCTCCTTAACAATGATGGCCTCCCTCCTGCCTTTGTTTTGTTTCGACTTTTAACTTCCGGTTGCGTTTCAAAGTTTGAAGGCATGAGTTTCTGTGCCGTCTGCCTTATGCACGGGCCATGCGGGTGTTACTGTGCCAGTTGTGAGTTGTTTTCTACCTAGATCTACATAATCTGTGTGCCGATTGTGCATGTTGTGTGCAACCCGTCCTTTGAACGGATCCTTACACTAGTCTTATAAAAAAAATAATAAACTCGCGGGATCTTGAACGCGACCTACCGCCACTCACACAGCTTGGATTTGTATAAAAGTTTACCGGTGCCCTCCTTTGGGCGTGCAGAAGGTTCTTTTTTTAAGATTTGGAGACTTGAAATGGCGGAGGAGTATTTTTCTGAGTATGCATTGTGTCGCTAATTTCCCCAGCCGATCCTTTCTTTTCCATTAACACATGACGGTATCACTTCCTGCTATATTATGTTCACTATTAGCAGAGAGTATAGATGTATAGAGAGGGTTCACTAGTGGTCGATTTGCACTGCGAGACACGGGAGGCTCCGCGAAACCATTGTTAGCATGGAGTGGAAAGTAGGTCGCTGCGGTAAACAAAACCGGGTTGTGCGTTTCCATGGGGTGTAAGAACTTACAAACGGATATAAATTGTTTCAGTCAGCCCAAAAATATGAACACACCACACTAAACAGATATGCACACTATCTTTGGCGAAGAAGGTCTCTTTCAATTCTTCAATTTCTTGTTTACCGCAGCGACCTAGTCTCGCGATTTGGCGGAAGTGAGATCTCTCTCTACATCTATACTATCTGCTATTAGTATTGGAATTGCATGTCCACACAACATGTTGTACGGATATGGACAGTGCATATCCGTGCAAGGCATACAATTCGATGACGTAGAACACACACCGGAATACTATATTACTGACCTTGTTAATTTGCATAGTTCTTAAAAATATGAATCGGCTTGGTAGCAAAACAATCCGACTTCTGCTCGGAGATTGCTTGATCTGCGCTAATAATATAAATATATACTTGAGTGTACGTCGATCACCATTGGCTATCCTAACCCCTTTTCGCCTGATTAGTCAATCTGACTACCGCCCATTGATACAAACTGACTAGACCCTCACGCCCCCAGGTCCATCTGACTATTCCGTGTGTTGTCACTTTAAATTCGTGAACATCATACCAAGTTTTGTTTCAGCAAACCTTCACCAGTCGCGCTTTTGGTAAACATGTTGTACGGATATGCACTGTCCATATCCATACAACATGTGGTACGGATATACACTTCCATTTTTCTGAGTATGCATTGTGTCGCTAATTTCCCCAGCCGATCCTTTGTTTTCCATTAACACATGACGTTATCACTTCTTGCTATATGTTCGCTATTAGTATTAAACATGCTGCCCTGTGGGCCAATTCTTACCGTTCCATGAATACTGACAGGGTGGGCACGGCTTTAAAGCGCAAAGGGATTGCAGTAAGACTTATCTAAAAACCAACATACAAACAACAACAACAACAAAATAGACCCAAAGGAACGGGCAAAATGAAGTACATCCATTATAATCACCCAGAGCTGAGATTAATTAATAAACATCTTTATCCCAGGCAGGGCCGGGGACCTCAGCTAGTCTGTCAATATAATTATTGTTTTATATTTTCCTGTCCCTGGTCCTATGGGAGGTAGGATCGAGCACCTGGTCTTCTCCGATAAGGACGAAAAACTAGGAGGGCCCGTGTGCACATTGCTCACGTTAAGGTAACCTTGGCAGTTGGAAATCAAAAAGAGCAGGTCGAACAGGCCGTTGCCGGGGCAAAATTAAGTAAAATTCATCCCTACCACCCCCCACCCCCAAAACACAAAAACAACAACCGCAGACCGGCGCTGTACTGTGACGACGACGTGCTTGCTCCAATTGTAACTGGGCTGCAATGACACCAAGGCAAATTTCCCAAATGGGATTAAAGAAGTTTACAAACATGGTCTTGCCTTCTTTCTTTCTTTTTTTTTCTGTTCATTTTAAATATATTTTATATGTTTCGAAATTCTTGGACTCTGCGCTTTGTATCCGGGCATTAGAGGGGTAAATGCATGCACCCTATGGATAGAGAAACTCTTGGCTTTATTGACCGGCTCACTTTACCACCAGGTTGCATGTTCATTGGCTCGATTGTGCCACGGCGTCATCGGCTATTTTTAGCCCATCTAAGTATAGTAACAGTTAGTTTCATTACCGAAGGCCATCGAAGAGACAGCTAGGACCAAAAACAAACAGACAAACCAAAATGTTTATAAAATTGTGCAAATGCGCGTACAGGCACCAAACACTTTATGACATAGAGTATACTTCAAAATACACAAAATGTGACATAATATCACATAACGAGACCAGAACCGTTGAAACTCGTCAGAAAGGGTTTTAGTGTGTGTGTGTGGGGAGGGGGGGGGCATTCGTGAATCGGCGACACAGCCAACCCTCCACACACACACACACACACACACACACACACACGCACGCACGCACGCACGCACGCACGCACGCACACACACACACACACACACACACACCGTGCCGTTTGACCCATGGACCGCTAGCATTCCCTGAGTTCCATCCACTAATCCAGTATTGAATACCTTACCCTCTTCCCTCGTTCCGCAAGTTATAGAACATTACAGTACTGGTATATTGAAATTAATAGATTAAAATTTATCCATATCATTCCCCCACCAGCAACAACAAAATTTATTATTCATTATTAGATATATATTATTATTAATAAATATTCAAATATTATTTGAGTTGTGAGTTGTGGGTTGTGATCGAACTATTGTGAGTTGTGAACTGCGCCTAACAGGCTGTGTTACAATTGGCTCTGAGAGAGAGAGAGTGAGCGAGACAGGGAGAGAGAAAGAAGCAGTGTGGTGTGTTGAGCGCTTCGCCGGCGCTCCATTCTGCTCTGTAGTTGACACGTTGCTTCTGTAAAGCGCATAGAGCATTTTAAATGGATATGCGCTATATAAATGCCATCCATTATTATTATTGAAATCGAAAATCCCGCTATCAATAGGCTTTATAAAATTCAAGGATTAGGATCACATGAGGACACGATGGCTGCAAATAGCGAGAAAAATACGCTAAACTGATATGTGGCAATGTTTGTTTGGCCCGTCATGTTGAAAAACTGTGTAGAATGTTCGAACATTGGGAGATTTTCTGTGCGAAGGGGAGCGCGCAATATTTATTTCTTATTTACTATTACTACTTTATTTATTTTTTCTTTTGAAATTTTGCGTATAGGGTAACCGCCCCTGCCGCCACCCCCCCCCCCCACCCCCCTGCTACGCCACTGGTGAGCCCATGATGTGCGGCAGATCGTCTTCTGCATTCGTGGTTTCACTTCACCTGGGACCAGGCACCGATAGGTTTGACACTCTATCTATTCCGCAATAGTGAGTACCAATGATCATGAAAACAATTTGTTCTAAGAAATATTCCATTTAGTATAGAGTGAAAGAAAGGAACGTTTTGAGAATTTTTTTTTCAATTCGATCATTACTTTGGGAGTTATGGATTTTCAAACATGTTCATTGCGGTGATAATTTTCCATTTTTAGAAAGCATAGAAATCTCGCTGTTGAGATAAAATCTTGTAAATCTAAAATGGACTGATGAATTGGACTGATTCACAGTGGACACGTTTGTCTAGAGGCAAGGCGTTCGCCTCTTATGTCGGAGGTACCGGGTTCGATCCCCGGCCGACCCAGGGATGTTGGAATTTAGGGGGAAAATTCCTGTCCCTTGTCCTCTGGCAGGTAGAATCGAGCACCTAGTCTTCTCGGAAAAGGGCGAAAAATTCGGAGGGCCCGTGTGTACGTTGCGCACGTTAAAGAAGAGCAGGCCTAGCAAGATTAAATTAAAGAAAACTAATCCCTACCACAAAAAACACACAAAAACAAGTTCAAGAAAAATCAAAGCAAAAAAAGTGAAGTGTAAATGCCAAGAGCAGCGAACCTCCTAAAATAAGATCCTAAGTAATAAAAGGACCAAGGAAACTAACTGGAATTTTCAATTTCAGCAGTTATATCGGGTGATAAAATTTTTTTTAAAAACTGCCCCAAATTTGAAGCTTTATAATTCATAAACCGCTGACTAGATCTCAATGATATTTCACATGTGTATGGGTAAATACATAATGTGTATGCATACGAAAATTGAATGAAATAACTTCATTGAAAAAAAACGTTATGAAGTAAATAAAGCGTTAGGGCAGGCCAAAATGCGAAAAAACATGATGTACAATAAAAATCAGTACTTACAATTTAGTGATTCAAATGGTCGATGGGACTGCCATCTTCCTGCAGTACCCATCGCAATCTTTTCCTCCAAGGAGATATTGCTTTCCTGATTTCATCACGAGAAATCTGCGCCCAACATTCCAAAATACTCAACTGTCGTGCGCTGGATAGCTGAATTTGCGTTAAAAATAAAATCTTCATCGTTCTTGATCAGCTGGCTTGTTTTATTAATTTTTGACAGACACTCACTTAGTCTAAAATATCTTTAAAAGTAATGATTAAATCTTGATGAAATTTTAACATAGCATTACATATGTAATGGACACAGCTCTACCAAAATTTCTCAGGGATTCATCAAAAGGGTTGCGACAATATTGGTGTCAATATTGGGGCAGTTTTTTTTTGTTTTTTTTAATCACCCGATATAATTAGCTTGACATACACGCAAAACTGTAGGTTAATGCCTTAGTGGATCAATTCAGTCTGGTAATAAAATCTGCTGGTGTGGACAAGGATACACGGCCAGAGGAAGACCAAGGAAGACTTAGGCAGGTGGCGTGAAGAAAACCCTGACAACCCACGGCATTAAGGGAATAGGTGGTCTAGAGACAAGGTGCTCGCCTCTCATGCCGAAGGTACCGGGTTCGATCCCCGATCGGTGCAGACATGTTGGACTTTTTTATTATTTTTTTTGTGGCGGGGAAGGGGGGGGGGGTCTTGTCCCTGATCCTAAGGTAGGTAGGATTGATCACCTGGTCTTCTCGGATAAGGACGAAAAACTCGGAAGGCCAGTGTGCACATTGCGCACTTTAAAGATACATTGGCACTTAAGGGTCGAGAAGAGCAGGCCGAACAAGGCCGCTGCCTGGGCAAAATTCTAAAAAAACTAATCTCTACCACAAAAACATCAGAAACAAAAACAAGAAAAGTTAGGTGTAAATGCCATTGGCAGCGAATCTCCAAAAATAAGGGCCTAAACACAGATCCACGGCATTTCGCCAAAACAGGCTTGTCAGCTGGCGGCAGACCGAAAACTCTTTCTTCCTGCGGGACCCTCGAGGGTACAGCAGATTGAAAACCAACAAAACTAGAACAGGACACAACAAAAATTCAACGCTGAATTTTACCCAAAATATACCCTACTCTCAATATTTCTGAATTATAATTCCATTCACAAGTTAATGAGGAGTTGGATACCACAAAATAATGAAAGTAAAAGTACTTTATTTAACTGATTCACTGCCATAAGCCGCTGCGAGCGGTTCATCCCAAAAATACCCATTTCAAATGATAAATTCTTCTTCAGAATACCCTTTAATTTTGGCATTTAACAGTACTTAGTTTGTAAAGCTCTTATATACTGATATCACTGGTATCCAAGCCACTAGTCACCGTCTTTCAAAGAGGGCAGTACGGGAATTCTTGTTCTCTGAATGAAACCAGCTCTGGGAGTGAATCAGTTAAAGCTATAAATAAAGGAAGCACATATCTGTACAACATGTTGTACGGATATGGACACTGCATATCCGTACAACGCACACAATTCGATGACGTAGAGCACACCCCGGAATACTATATTACTGACCTTGTTAATTTGCATACTTTTTAAAAATATGTATCGGCTTTGTAGCAAAACAATACGACTTCTGCTCGGAGATTGCGACCGTGATCTGCGCTAATAATTTATACTTGCGTGTACGTCGATCACCAATGGCTACCCCACCGTCTTTTCGCCTGATTAGTCACTCTGACTACCGCCCATTGATACAAACTGACTAGGCCCTCACGCCCCCAGGCCCATCTGACTATTCCATGTGTTGTCACTTTAAATTCGTGAACCAAGTTTTGTTTCAGCAAACCTCCACCAGCCGCGATTTTGGTAAATGTACTGATATACACTTCCATAAATAAAACATAAACATTTAAAAGGAGCTGGGCACTGGTTACCCAGCGTACCATCATCACGAGGGAAATACCTCTCATAAGCGGCTCAGTGGCTTAGATATTCGCAAAATAAAGATGTCCCTACAGTTTCAAACAGTAAAAAGCCTGGACCTATACTTTTCAGGTGATTACAGAGCAGTCTTTTTACGCATCTGACAAATAAATACAAGTTAAAAGTGTCTTAGTGAATACATTATTAGTCTTGATGAATCGAATCGTGAGACCAATCGGCAGAAAGGCTATTGATATACTATATAATACTGTGCCATGTAAGGAGAAATGAGGCCTATATTAGATTGTCCAAGAAATAAAGAAATAAATGAATAATTGATCAATAACAATAAAAACAACAACAACAACAAAAAACACAGAAAAATAATGACAAATAAATAAAAATATTTGTCATAAAAATATAAAATGTTCCAAAAGTAAAACCTAATAAATTAAAAAATAACAGCGACTTGATCATTTTATCATCCCCAGATGCTGTTGTTGATGCTAGCTTTGGCATTTGCACCATTTTGCCGTGGGCTTCTGATCAGTATCAACTCGACAGACATCTGGGAACAAGGCACCAAAGTAACCGGGATAACCTGCAAGATTGAAGGCTACGAGTCGGACAGTTGGGGATATGTCAGACTGATGAAGCTTCAAGAGGTAAGGTCACACTGGACGAGTTCATTGTGCAGCCAAAATACTCTGAATTCCGAAGCTGTGGTTTCAAGTGTACGGAAACGGAAACGTCAAAAATCCACCAAGTAGTAAACAGAAAGAGTGTTTCCATGCATCCGGAGACGGCGTTTCTCTTCACACGAAAACATTCTTTCTATTTCTCTACTTCAAGAGTTTCTGACATTTCCGTTGCTACTGTCACAAATCCCAGACTGGGAGATGTAATAATTATAACAAGACAACAATCACGAACGAACAAGTATAACACTTAACAGAACAACCCATCAGACTCACACATTTATTATACAATAAGATACAGATAAAAGTGCAATTACATACACTATACTATTGAATTTACTACCGTCCCACGGCCTTATTCCCACATGCACTCTTCCTCGGGTCCACAACCCGGTAGTTACTTTCTAAAGACACTTCGGTCTCAGCTTCTCCTCTCCCTGTCTTAATAGCACATTAATATTTCAATAGCACCGCCGTCTCTCAATAGCCCCTTCCTATTGCCATAACCCATTAGCATTCCAATAGCACATCAACATGGCAATAGCACATTAGCATTTCAATAGCACATCAACATGGCAATAGCACATTAGCATTTCAATAACACATCAACATGGCAATAGCACATTAGCACTTCAATAGCACATTCACGATCACATATACGTCCCTGTCGATGGCCAGACTGCCACGACTCATGTGCCTCTACTGTCCTGCACCGACAGCTTCCTTCCTGGCCTATGTGTGGCCTCCGGCCCTATGCTGGCCTATCCCCTGTGCTCACCGTAGGCGGCTCTTCGGCCCGTCCCCGGCACCTACAAGAATAACATTACATTGGTATAATACCATACCACTTCTATTCACTTCACCCCTCCTTACAACTCATGAAGCGTACACACAATAGTTCACATTGCACTCACCAAACATCTTACGGTAACACACCTCCACTGTAGTACACAATACTCACTCTCGCTACAAATCCATGAACTCAACTTTCATCTATCACTCATGGCGCACACTACTTATTTACACCATGCTAATAGACGAATATTATACATCAATCATAATTATCAATCATCGTTTCACCTACCAGTCATCACTGGAAAAACACTACTCCCAAGTCTTCCGACTGCTCTCCTTATGTTCGCCCTCTGGGGCTTTCTCCTGCGTCCGTTCCCTAGGACGTCTTAGTGTGCAGTGATAGTAATACAGCGCTCTCGCCTCATTCAGACCCCCACCACTCACAACATGCACGCTTTCCCTTACCCCGTGGCCCGTGGGTTAACTTTATTCTAACCCTCTTCTCGTAACTACTGATCCTCGCTCACTCGCTCGTGACAGCTACTTCCGTTTCCGTACACACGAAAACGCGGCTTGAGTCTTTGTTCTGATCCGGGTTTGGTCTCAGCAAAACATAATT
Organism: Onchidella celtica; assembly: GCA_963931925.1. Taxonomy (NCBI): domain Eukaryota; kingdom Metazoa; phylum Mollusca; class Gastropoda; order Systellommatophora; family Onchidiidae; genus Onchidella; species Onchidella celtica. The sequence continues at coordinate 60,344,068 of OZ007572.1, forward strand.
CAAGAAAGTTGACAAGCAGATTAATACTGAAATATGTGAAATTTTCTATTGCAATAATATGAACAAAGAATTCTGCTGGAAACTCGAATAGTAGAGTGTTCTGATACATACCAGCACAGGGGACATCGCACACAAGAAACAACAACTATAAGAACAGCAACTACACATGCTTTGATTTCTTGCACATTTGTTAGATTCTATGATTGAAAAAAGGAAGCGCATATCAGTACCACATGTTGTACGGATATGGACAGTGCATATCCGTACAATGCACACAATTCGATGACGTAGAACACACACCGGAATACTATATTACTGACCTTGTTAATTTGCATAGTTTTTAAAAATATGAATCGGCTTGGTAGCAAAACAATCCGACTTCTGCTCGGAGACTGCGTGATCTGCGCTGAGTGTACGTCGATCACCAGTGGCTACCCCAACCCCTTTTCGCCTGATCAGTCAATCTGACTACCGCCCATTGATACAAACTGACTAGACCCTCACGCCCCCAGGTCCATCTGACTATTCCGTGTGTTGTCACTTTAAATTCGTGAACACCATGCCAAGTTTTGTTTCAGCAAAACTTCACCAGTCGCGCTTTTTGGTAAACATGTTGTACGGATATGCACTGTCCAAATCCATACAACATGTTGTGCGGATATACACTTCCTTGAAAAAAAATATGATAGAAGTGACTTTAGAAATTACAAAGAAATTTGTCTGGATAAACAAAAATAATGTCAATAAAACCACCTTCTCGGTAATCGAGAACTGAAGATATCATAGAGCGTCTGACTCAATACACAAAATACCGAAACGAACCATCTTTTCTCTCATTACATATCCACAAAATGCGCACATATAAATAAGGTGAGTACAAGCAGAGAGTATGTATGTATAGAGAGATCTCACTTCCGACAAATCGAGAAACTAGGTCGCTGCGGTAGACAAGAAATTGAAGAATTGAAAGAGACCGTCTTCACCTAAGATAGTGTGCATATCTGTTTACAGTGGTTTGTTCATATCTTTTGGGCTGAGTGAAATAATTTAGAGCCGTCTGTAAGCCCCTACGCCCCGTGGAAATGCACAAACGGGTATTGTTTACCGCAACGACCTATGTCAGGGTTAGAATTTGAATTACCGTGCTAGGTCACGCTTTGTTTATTTCATGGCATCATTGATTTTAGCCAGTCCAAACGTCCTTGAACTGTTCCCGTGGACGGTTTGTTTTTGTAACGCTTTTCTTAGAGATGGAAAGAAAGTGGGGCAAGATAGAACGAATGGATAAATTAACAGTGACGATGCAGTTTCGACCCCGTGGTTTGGGTGTACTTTAACAGGGAAAGACGGGGCGAATAAGGAGTGAATAAATTCGTACATAAAACGTTTAGGGTGTAGAGACTTTGCGAACGGTTTTGACATAGTTGAGTTACTTTGTCTGTTACTATTAATAGAATCTATTGGCGCTGCGAGCGGAGCTCGAAGTGGATGCACCAATCAAATTTGAGCAGTCACGTGGATTTGCAGCAGAAGATAAGCGGTGACATGTTGATGCTACCTCACTTCCATGTAGAATTTCCAGCTACGAGGGTGGTCGGCTAAAGGTTCAGCCAGAGAGAACCAACAGACTGTTAACGTCATGTCTATGTCCTGGATAGACAATGAAATATTCCACAGCTATTTTCTCCAGTTCCCTGAAATCGTTTCAGGGAACCAATCGTAAGTGTTGTCACCATGATTCGAGATGATGTGAATCTGACCCTAATTTTCCAGTAGAAGTGCTACCACAGGGATGCAAGACCATAAAGTTTTACTTGCAATTAAGATCTAGAAAGAGTGACTGATATACACATTTGTAAATTGTAATTGATGTGTCTGGATGAGGCTGGGGATTGCCAGCCCATCCTAGAGCAGATCTAGATCTATTTTAACTACGTCAGTGTGTCTTGACGGTTTGATCCTTTATAAGTAATTAACTGAGTTAACATTGTCGTCTGAGACAGAAGAATATTATTTGTGAGATAGTAGGCAGATCATATTTTTGAAGATAAATAATTACTAAGTAAACTGTGAATGAGTCAGAGTGATATGGATTTTCTAATCTTTAAGAATCTAGAGGAGACTTCTAGTTATGCATTATACTATTTTCATTTGATGCTGCTGATGTTGTCTTTTTGATATGTAAGATAGACGAAATTGTTAGGAATTTTAAGTAATAAATTTGTGGCCCTACAAGGTCCTTGATATAACGTACTCGAAATTGTTATTAGTGTATGTGGCATGGTATGGCAGAGTAATTTCTAAAACCTCTCGATATTTATTAAAAATGCAGTCGAACACCTAAATTTATAATTTAGTATACCCCAACTTGTAACACTCGAGGACCCACCTCGTAACAACCTACTTTCCGCTCCATGCCATCAATGGTTTCGCGGAGCCGCCCGTGTCTCGCAGTGCAAATGGACCAATAGTGAAACCTCTCTATACATCTATACTCTTTGGTACTAGTCTTTTTCGTTCAGTTATGAAGGGGTGTGGTGCGAATTGGTGCACTGATTTACATCGATGATACTCGGGCAGGTCGACGGACGGAATGTGACGAATTGATTGGTCATGGTATCCTGTGTCTCGGATCTGAATGTTTTCATGTGACGGCACACGTTTTTGTAGTTGTTTTTCTTTTCCAAATCTCAGAAACGTACGATTCCCTCACTGCCTGCCGTTTTTGTCTCACATTGTTTTTAAACACTTTTCATACTACAGAATGGTTTCAGACCTGCTGCCGATGTGGTGGAAATCGGCCAAGAGAATCGGGATGCAGATGCCATTTGTGCGGAAAAGAGTGCGCTAACAGATGTGGCGGTGAACTGGACGGTTCCTGACCGTGATTTGATCGGCCTGTACTACTGTGATGCAACCATCTTTAAAGACACTCTGGTACCGTTTGTAGCGCCCTTTAAACAAAGCGAAAGCGCCCTTTAAACAAAGCGAAGAGCTTACAGTGCGCACTAGAGTCAGAAAATCTGCCCTCAAAAGTGTGCCAATTTCAGCCATATTGTTTGGGGCAAGAATCTACTGAGACGTGGGGGAGGGAGGGAGGAAGACTAATATGATATAGTTTTTTTGTTTTTTTTTGTACATCAAATAGGGAATTAAGAACACTAACACTTATGTACGGTAATGAAGTCAAAAAACACCTTTTCCATGTCCGCGTAAGGGCAAACTGGACAAATTCGGATAAAGGCACGACCATTGGTTTAATGAGTCGCGTAACCAACCACTTGGTCAGCCAAGGCTGATAAACAGCAGACAGAGTTATTTTAAGGACATTCCACGGTAACTGACGGGACGTTCAGACAATACTTTTTAAGGACCACTAAATAGATAACCAACCATTTATTTCAAAATGGATTGATCAGTCCTCTAGAAAAATGGTACAGAAATGATAAAAATGTGTTTTAAATAATAAAAACTGAAGATGAGTCCATTCAATTGCCTTCACTTTAGTTGACAACTGATGGGAGGGAAAAACTACTATGTTTTTCACATAGCAAAATGAAAGTGCAAAATTTGTGGAACTAAACCAACAGGACTTAGTCTAGTGAACACTGTTTTTTTACATTTAAAAAGTGCATCTGAGCACACAGACAAAGCATAAGTAATAAAGTTTTATCTTTAAACACAATGGGGCAATTAATTTCAGTAACTGATGGGATATAATCTTGGTAACTGATGGGAGGTTGTAAACATGTTCCCCTTTCCAAGATGGTCGCTAGGTCACTCAAGGAAGAGAATGCTAACCAAAAATGTTAAATTAATTACTACCCTTTACAACACAACCATTATTTTTTTTATTTTTTTTGGCCAGACATGGTTTGAAAAATGGCTCTTAGGCAACATATTACAAGGAATGTCCCTATACACAATATTTGTGCCATTATTTGGAATGGAACCAAAGAGCTTATAGTACACACTGGAGTTCAAGTTTGCTCACAGACGTCTGCAGTTTCCTCCATTTTCACCTTCGTTTTTGCGATTTCAACTATATCAAAATGGTTCACACTCGCTATGTCTATAAATACAACAACAGACGAGTGAAAGGATCAGAGTTTACGCTTCACTGGTAAGCACACGTCTATTAGAAGCCTATAAACATCGATAGATCTAGACTTAGAGATTTAGCCTATCTGTGTAGATATAGAGAGCTCTGTGAGTAAATGAAGGCTTGGCCTCAGAATGACACATATCAACCAGTGATTCAACTCAAAGCCTGAATGACAGAAATTGACATCGTATTGGCCCATTGCGAATGACGTCACATAGTGTTTTTGTTTTGTACTTCCGACACCTAAAATGGCGGGTGGATCGGCTGACGAGTGTAACTTCGAGATATGTCTAAGCGGTTAAAATGCCTGCTGGTTGCATTGCAGTTGACTGTTATGACAGGGGTGGAAAGGATGGATCCAAGCTGGTCAGATTCCCTACCATCCGTGTAAACAAGGGAGAGGAAGTGAAAGAATTGACCGAACGTCTCTCATGTGCGTGAACACACGTGTCATTGTTTACTGTAGTGAACTTTTTTTCAGCTCGCCGCCGATTGGTTCGCGACGCCTGAAGTGCTCGCAGTGCAAATCAGCTAACAAATCAAAATCAATGCTACCATGGCCATGGTGAGGCGTCGGTCTTGACAGCTAAAATGGCCGATATCCGCAATGGGCCTATAGTCTCCCAGATCTAGTATGTATTTAGCTGGACTGCCACATCTTCTTACAGTGGCGCTATTTAATGATACGTATCAAAGTAAATAGACAAAGGAATGAGCCGTAGCAGCTCTGTCAGGTGCTGCTCACATCATGAGTTAAGGTGTGGCAGGACAGTTGGAAATGGCAAAGAGTAAGTATGCTCGTATACTGAGGGGCGTTCACTTGCGCAGTTGCGCAGGCGCCTTCAGCTGCCTGGCAGGTACAATGTTCAACGCAAACCGCCAACAAGACAGCCAGCAGGGCCTAGCGAGGTACCTGCCTCAGCTTTGTACTATGGCGGCACCCATAGTATTCAAAATGACTCAGTATTCTAAATATGACCTAGAGCCCGTAGATTCAAAACAACAGTCTTAATTTCACAATTAATATTCTAACAAAACAAACAAACAAACCCAAATTGACCAAATCCACCCGCCACTGAGCGAACCATGCGCATTTGGGGAGTTCTGACTCTAGTGTGTTCGATAAACTCTTTGAAACAAAGATACTAGATACATCAAGATACCAAGATAATAATAATAATATATTGCATTTATATAGCGCCCAACCCCGTCGATGACAAGCTCTGGGCGCTTTAACAAACTCTTACACACACACACACACACGCATACACAAAAGAAATTCAAAAATATTTACTATTGTTGCTGCCGAAAAACACCTAGCCTAGTTTGTCTGAAAGAAATGGGTCTTCAGATGGCGTTTGAAAGAACCAATGTCATTAATTTCCCTGGTTGTCTTTGGAAGAGTGTTCCAGATGGTAGGGCCAAGAAATGAAAAGGACTTTTCTCCTACAGTGGACAGATTCATTTTAGGTACTTTCAATTTTGTAGTGTCAGATGATGATCTTAGTTGACGAGATGGAACATAGTAATCAGTTAAATCAACTAGGTACGATGGAGCAGTATTATTGACACATTTGTGACAAATGGATATCAATTTGTACATTATTCTTTTCTCGACTGGCAGCCAGTGCAAACTCTGCAGGAGTGGCAGTGCTGAATCTCTTTTCTTTTTCTTCAAAACAAGTCTCGCTGCATTGTTTTGAGCAATTTGGAGTTTTCTAATATTTTTTTGTGAAATTCCAGCCAAAAGGGAGTTGCAATAGTCAAGCTTTGAAAGTACAAAAGAATTTACTAAAACAGCCGCAGTTTCAGTTGAAATAAGATGTCTGATTTTACCAATTTTCCAGATTTCCATATATAGAATACGAATGAGGTGACTAACCTGAGATGACATAGAAAGATTTGAATCAATGTAAACCCCTAGGTTTTTTACTTTTTTTGAAATTTCTATTGAATTAGTGCCAATTATCATCTCAGTTCTGTCCACTTCTTGCAGAACCCGCTCACGGCCTAATAAAATAACCTCAGTTTTATCCTCATTTAGTGCCAGTTTGTTTTGGTTCATCCAGCTTTTAATTTCTGTTATACAGTTTCCAGCCTGCTGCAGAAGGCTGTCAACATCGCATGGCAAGGCAGAACTGTAGAGCTGGGTATCATCAGCATAGAAATGATATTGTAAATTAAATTTCTTTATTTCATGTACAAGTGGAATAGTATAGATAGTAAACAAAATAGGACCAAGCACTGAGCCTTGTGGTACGCCATACTGAAGCGCATAAGAAAAAGATCTTATTTTGTTGGTTACAACAAATTGGTGGCGATTTGACAGGTAAGATTCGACCCATTTAAGGGCGACCCCTCTGATTCCAAACGATGTTTCTAGCCTTCTGAGCAGGATTTCGTGATCGATGGTGTCGAACGCTGCTGATAGATCCAACAAATTTAGCAGAGTAATATTTCCAGAATCTGCCTTTACTAATATGTCATTCATGATTCTTAATAGTGCAGTTTCAGTACTGTGGTTACTTCTGTAAGCAGATTGAAATGGTTCCAACAGGTCATTATTTCTCAAATGACACATTAGTTGTTGTAATATCACCTTTTCAAGGATTTTTGAAAGAAAAGGAAGGTTTGAGACGGGTCTATAATTTTTCAACATGTTTTGATCAAGAGTCGTTTTTTTTCAAAAGTGGTGTTACCCAGGCTGTTTTAAAATAATCAGGGACAGACCCACTTAAAATAGAGTTGTTTATTATTTTTGTAATAGTTGGAACCAGTTCATCAATACAAGATCTAACCAAAAATGTAGGAATAGGATCGAGGTCACAACATTTTGATGGCGATGCCATGATGATAGATTTTACAGATTCATTCGACACAACACCAAAAGTGTCTATAGGATTTCCCTGAAACTCATCAAAATGATCAATGGCATCAAAACTGTCAAGATTTTCTCGGATAGTTGTAACTTTTTTACCAAAATAATCAGCAAAAACATTGGGCAACAAATTGTTCTCGTAAATTGTGGGTAGAGGTGTTTCCTTTCTTTTCCCTGTGAGTTCATCACAAATACTAAAAAGTTCCTTACAAGATGTAGAATTTTGAAGTTTAGTGCCATAGAAGTCTTTTTTTGCAAGTTTAATAACACATTTCCATTTGTTCTTCTGGTGTTTGAAAATGTCCTTGTGGACTGTAAGACCTGTCTTTAACCATTTCCTTTCTGCTTTGCGACATTCTGCTTTGGCTGCTTTGACATCTAGGGTGTACCATGGAGCGAACGGTCTGTTGGAGATTGACCTGGTCTTGATACAACACTCCCTTCTTCGCACCTCTGAAAAACAATGGTGCACACAGTTTGCGCGCTGATTTTAGGGGGGGGGGGGGAGCAAGCATGGCTCATAGCATGAAAAGAAGGCTTGATATAATGATATATTTATTATGCGAATTTGTTACAGTGCTACAGCGACTAAAAATATAAAAGAAAAGAAAACAATAGGCAAAGTTTTCCCACAGCGATTGAAGTTATGATAACAAAATACGTGACCTCGGTCAAGCCCTACAACGATAGCTCTACATTGAACAAAATTCAATATTTCTCCCATTTGGCTTTGTAAAATACGGCATTGCTCATAGTTCCGCCGTGGCGGTGCGATGTCTGTGCACACTAAACGTGTTAGCTGTCTCACCTTATTATTTCTAGTATCTTTGCTTCAAATGAACACCTGTCCTCGTGTGAACCGTTGTCAAAAGGGACAAAATTATTTTTTTTTTTTCCTTCAACAGTTTCTCATTTTTTCACCACTGTCGTTTCGGTATTCTATAAGTCTTTTGTTAGGGGACCGTAGCAGATTACACAGTAAGTTATAGATAATAATGGAGATCATTTATATAGCGCCTAATCCAAAGATGTTTGCTCTAGGGGCTTTACAGAAAGTCTTGTTCTCTCGATTTGCATCTCTCTCTCTCTTTCTTTCTCTCTCCCTCTCTCTCTCTCACTCTCTCCCTCTATCTCAGAGCAAATTGTAACGCAGCCTGTTAGGCGCAGTTCACAACTCACAACAGTTCATAACTCACATTATAAAGTATTATAATAATATCTGAATATATATTAATATATATTTAATAATGAATAATAAATTTTTGTTGGTGGTATGAGGGGTGATAGGGATAAATTTTAATCTATTAATTTTAATTTTGCCCTGGCAGCGGCCTGTTCGGCCTGCTCTTTACGATTTCCAACTGCCGATGTATCTTTTTTTATGACTTTTAAACATCAGCTGAAGAGTCAGCTTTTTACACTCTGAATGGCCATATTTTGTTTTTTCCTGAATATGCCTGTGTATGTGATTTACATGATGTAAATGTTGTAAAGCGTTTAGAGCCTGGTTGTTTACAGGATGAAGAGCTATGTATAAATGCTGTGTATTATTATAATTATTATGATTGAGGTCTTTGTTTTCGGAGTACCTCTGCCCTTGTCTGACACTCGTGTGTACAAAACGACACATTGAAACGAAATTCATTTTGATAGCAGGTCACCATGCCTGATAATAAACTGACAAATTACAACTACGAAACAAAGTGCCCTTCGCCCTCGGTATCATACCTGGGACTGCAAATTTAAAGCGAGTGCAAGCCCTTGAAATTTCCGGCTCCGATCGGCTGAGATTACATCCATTTCATCGTTTCGTATTGTTCTTTATGTAATTTTATTATTTGGCCAAATTTTGTGGCCGTGATACAAAAACCACGGGGAGAGATATTCATAAGGCTCAAGAAATGATATTGTAACAGCTATAAAATGTAACACTAAATGATGTGTATGGTATTTATTATACTGACGTCCCATATTTTAATAGAGTTATGGGGTGAATATGTAAACACCTGAAACTTCGTGACTACTTCACTAAAAATTATAAAACTGAAACTTTGTATACTGTAACAATTTTTAACGATCAGTTAAGTAGAAACATCCATTTTGGGTGAAATTCAATATTCGACATTATCTGTTTGAGACTTTTTTAGCCGCAAGTAGACACAAATGTTGGTCAAGTAAAATGGAACAGTGTGGTTGGATCTTGGTACTTCACCTCTCTTTACTCATTGCTGCTCCAAGATTAACGTCATCACATTTGTGTATTTCGCAAGAAATTTGGCTGTAACAACAATTAGTTCTATTAGACTTTTGCATCGGATCCAACTGTAGTCATTAAGGTAACCTCGATCTAGATACACTGTTTGACTTGGTACAAAAAATTGGCGTGATTTATTATCTTACTTGGGTTGGCTAGTTAAGTGTAATGAGTGCATGCCTGTCCTTGATATAATCAACTGTAAATGATATGTGTATGGTTATACAATATATGATTCTGAATTATGTCATGCAAGATTAGCATTTATTGTAATTGAACATTTCAATGTGAGTTGTTACTATAATCATTACATGCTTTTCACTACATCAGGGCATAACTTTTCCTCCCTGAAGGGACCATATTTCTTCATAACAAGGGGGACAAGATGGTCTAGAGGCAAGGTGCTCGCCTCTCATGCCAAGGGTCCCGGGTTCAAAACCCGGGCTGTGCAGGCATGTTGGAAATTGGGATTTTTCTCATATTTTCGTGTCCCTGATCCTAATGGGGGGGGGGGGGTAGGATCGAGTACCTAGTCTTCTCGGATAAGGACGAAAAAATTCGGAGGGTCCGTGTGCACGTTGCGCACGTTAAAGATACCCTGGCAGTTGGAAATCGTAAAGAGCAGGCCGTACAGGCCGCTGCCCGGGCAAAATTGAAATTAAAATTAATAGATTAAAATTTAGCCATATCCCCCCCCCCCCCCCGATCACCAACAAAAATTTATAATTCATTATTAAACAAATATTAATAGATATTCAAATATTATTATAATACTTTAGAATACAAGTTGTGAGTTGTGAACTGCGCCTAACAGGCTCGGTTACAATTTGCTCTGAGCTCACTGAGATTGAGAGAGAATGAGAGAGAGAGAGGGTGAGAGAAAGAAAGAGCGAGTGAGAGAGCTTCTGTAAAGCGCACAGAGCATTTCTGATGGCAATGGATATGCGCTATATAAATGCCATCCATAATTATATATTTCCATAGGCTATAACCTGGCTGAGATCAGTGGTACTCCAAATTGTCAAGCACGGAGACAATGTGGACATCCTGGTCCAGAACAAATGTTGTGGCATACCGAAGAATACATCATGGCTTCATTTATATTCGTGGCCAGCGGGGACATTTGGACTTCTCCAGCCCGAGAGTGGATGCCCCGTTGAGGAGAGTAAATGGGATACAGGTAGTGTCAAGATGGTCACGGAGTCCTCACGACCTCTGGGCATCACTGAGAACCAGGCCTCACCTAACATTAAGCTTCGGCAACCTTTATTCGAAACGGTCGGTGAAAAAAAAGTGCATTTTGTAAATTTCAGCTTTTGTCTTAAAGTCGAGGATGGTCCTATGCGGCTGCCGTGGCCAAGTGGATCTTATTGTTTGCTGAAAAAGAATAATAAGTGTCCAGATGGTTTCGCAAATGGCACTCTCATATTGGATCTGGAAGACACCACACCTTTGCCTAATAAATACAATAAACCTTTACCTTCTGGTCGGTATTATTACAATGCAGAATTTGATTTCTGTTGTCGTAAAGATGGTCCTGCCAAGACACCAGTCGTACTTCCTACTGCTCGTCCATTCTTCCTCTTCCGCTTTGGAGGTGTTTGTCAGGAGGTACTCTGCATGAATGTCACCGAACAGTATATTGTAATCGATACCGAAGATGTGTCTGCTAGGGGGCCGAATGTTGACCAGTTTAAAGGTGTCCACCCAGATGGCGATATCAACAATGTCCTCTTACAACTGTGCTACTACGAGCCAAAGTAATACTAAACTGTCAACATTTGGGCTAATTCACCGAGAAGTACGGTAGATGTAAAATTCTGTTCAGTCAGTTACTATCAGAGAAATCTTACACTAACTGGATCGTGCAGCCCCATCGGCTGACCTCCCCAATACCGTGACAACTAAGGGAAATGGCAGCCAGTTTGTCAAGGCGTGCGGAGGTGACCTCCTGACCTCCTGAACTCTGTCCGGGTCTTACGGTATATATAATAATATGAAAACGAATGAAAACCGCGAGACTGGGAGTCGCAATCAGAAATATGATTATCATAGACCAATTACTGTGATATCTTTGGTCGCATTAGAGCTGAATGTGTGGCAGAGAGATGCATTCTTGTTATAGTGGGAATGACATTATTGAAGTGCCGAGCTCGATCAACTTTCTCGAAAACTGTCTATTGGATTTATTTGAAATATTTTTCCTGTTTTACACCAAACCTCATCAATATTTTGAGTTTAGTTCCTCGGGTTAAATTAAAAAAAAAAAAAAAAATCATAAGTAGACCGACTTTTGTACAAAAAAAAAAATAAAAAAAATTCTACAGCACTGAACTGTGCGAAACGACTTATTTATAGGCCTACTCATGGAACTGTACTCCATGGACTAAAGTACACATAGACTTTGTTGTATCAGTTAATCAGGTATACTGATTCCTGTAGAATCACTGCCATCAGTATTAAAGTGTACGCGATGTGTCGATGTGCGCCTATGGTAAAATCTGCTCAACCACCAACCATTTTTTTGTGTTGCTTTCTTGTACCCTAAATAATCTCCTTTCAGCGTTGACTGCCAAGATCTAGATATGATCAAATTTCAAATTTATTACCCTTTTTGTAGAATTCTTCAACATTATTTTTCAGCAGTTAGTCTTGCCGGGGCTGCTATAAGGAGTAAACCAGACCAAGGCTGGCATAGGCCCTACACTGGTGGCTCACCACCTAATTATTATGCATCACACTGTAACACTACTCCCAACCCACACCGTGGCGGTATGGGCAGTTAGTAGTGTTTTAGAGTGATGCCATAATAATTAGGTGGTGAGCCGCCAGTGTGGGGCCTACGCCAGCCTTGGTCTGGTTTACTCCTAATATGGTGACTTGTACCACCAGCCAACATAGTACGATAGTATTGGCCCGCCCGTCGCTCCCACAGGGACCTGGCTTGAAAAAATGGCTGCAAGTTCTCCTGACAGGTCACAAAAATCGCGCTTTGAGAGCGCGATCTCGTTAGTGTAAGATATCTCTGGTTACTGTATACTGGATACGGACAGTACATTTCATTTTCCCTAAGCTCGAACATCTGGTAACATCGTAAAAAAAATTAAACAATGCATAAAACTCGGTCTGAATTCATGGCAATTAAATATCAAAATGTTAAAGCTTCCTTTCTTGTTTAAGTAGTTTTTAAAACATTGGTTTCAGGCATGGCACTATGGGCAATTTGTCAACCTCTTACGATCCAAAAGTTTTTGTCTTGACATCAAATATTAAATCACAAACCTACTCAAAATGTCCACATTTGTTTGGTTTTACGAACTTGCATGTTTGTGGCTGTCGTTAAATCTCACTGCCAAAGTCGATCACCAGGAGGAGTTCCATAATATGAGTTACATGATAAGGATATTACAAGGATGCGATCTTAGAGGCGACCGTGAGCTGGGGGAGGGGGGTGTGAGGGGCTGTTCCAGTGGGGGCTGCCCCCTCCCCTCCTGGCGCGTTAGTCCTCTAGGTGGATGTTTTTTGTAGTAAATGCGCCGCTCGGCGATGAACACTCAGTACATGAAATATGATTATGCCCGAATGAAGTTGTGTAACCCATAATATTATAGTACTCCTCCCATCTCGATCACGCTTTCCCTTGTTCTCTTTGGTTGATATTCATTTGAATTTTGATGCCATATCGTTTAGCCATAAAAATCTTGACGCTACAGCTGTGTGCTAACGCTTTACCAACTTACGTTCATAATCATATCAACAGAAAGCAAATTATACATCAGCGTATCTTTTATGTCTGGTTTCTCCTGCATTATTAATTGTAAACCTCTATCCTTAGCTCACGATGAAGGTGAGATGAAACAATGCAATGCTTTCGGCGTTGCCGGTGAAGATTTTCAGAAACCCGAAAGTATCCCGCATAAAAAATCCCCAGGTTGTTTTTTTTCCAATCCAAAACATACGTTTAAAAGTTACAGTTTTATTTCACAATGCATTGAAGATTAGCACGTAGATCATGCTGTGTAAAAGACCCCACCCCGCATACTTAAACTGAACAATATTTTACTTTTCAAGTCTCAGTTTAAAGCATTGTGGGGGGAAGGGCAGTTTTCTTGTCATATAAAGGTAGTACAGGTGTATTGCCAGTAGTACTTGGGATAGGAGATCTTGAGTGTTTTTCAGTGTTTGCTTTTTAAATAGATAGATTATAGCAAATAAACATAGGCTCGAAAAATCCCAAGATCTTTGAAAAAATGCCAAGATCACAAGATAACCCCTAAAATCCCAAAATATTGGGGAAAATCCCAAGGTTCGGCAACGCTGGTTCCTTTACTATCACCCCAGATGACACGATCCCCACACCCATATAATTATCCGGTCTTGCTTCAACCATGCCGAAAAAAAAACCAAAAAAAACTTCGCCTGAATTTGATGCACAGGCAAGTGAGGAGAATAAAAAACCAACACATTTCCTGCCAAATTCAAACGTTTAAGACCTGCAAAAAATGTAGGTTTAGGCTGACTTTGAAAATAGATAAACATTCATGATACACCAATATACACCGACATTTACATATATAGTTTCAATGAGACTTCGATCACCAGCCAACTGGTTGCATCACACTGAAATTCAATATCCAGACTCTGCCACCCAACTAGTTCGCTGATCAAAATCGGCTAGTTGGAGCCTAGGCTGAATACAGAACAGTTGAATATCTCGCCGTACTTTCTGGCATCGAAGAAGCCACGACTAGCGCTAGGTCGAAAAACAGGGCCCATTTTACGATGCTTTGCCTACATGGTCACGGATTACACTCTCAAAACAACAACAAAACAATGTCATCAACAACAACAAAAATTAACCACACATAAATCTCGTCAATAAATGCCATCCCAGATCATTCTAATTAATATCTTGTGGGGGGGGGGGGGTGGTTGGTGGGCGCTTCAAGTAGGCCGCCCTCTGTCCTAATGTCCTGATCCAAAACAATAGAAACGTACACACAAAATAATGATTTCATAATACTTGGATTACTGAAGACTAGACCATAGTACCAAAAGCCTTCTTGTATATATATGGCCTTTAGTCATCGAATATTAAGATAAACAACAATAATTTAAATTTCGGCCCATTACTCCCGGTATATGACAGCGTATGTAGAAAATTACTACAAAATACCCTTTTCACTCTCCCTCATTCACGGTTTAGAATTGAAAAAAGATTTTTTGGCACGTGGGTTCAGCATAAATCTATTACTTCCATTGGCCTAAGTTTTTGACTCACTCCGTGCGATCCTCACTCTCTGTTTTTACTCTCATAACATGGTTCAATCGACACATGGTCAGCGGAATATTGCTATTGGCAATCTGCAGGCGGAGTGGTCAGTTAGACGTGTGGAAAGAGGTTTGGGATCCATAGGCCCACCATCAGAAGACTTCAAGAGGGGTTTCATGCTACTGGAACTGTTGCCGATTCTCCACGGACAGGTCCACAAAGGGGGTCGACTGCAGCCCATGATCGACTTATTGTGCAACAACATTTCAACAACACTTTACGTTTCGTCATCCCGGTTTGCACGTGTTCTGTGTCCATTTTGCGCCAAAACTGAGTTCATGTCATCAATGGAATTCAGTTGATATCTTGTGTATACCTTCTCAATTTCAAGTCTGTGGTTTGTCCACACATAGATGTCCATAATTATATGTGTGGGTTGTCCATACATAGATGTCGATTATTATGTGTGGACCACAGACTAATATTTTATTAGTCTGTGGTGTGGACTGTCCATACATTGTTGTCGATATATATGTGGGTTGTCCATACACTGACGTCGATATACACGTATTTTAAAAAATCCAAACAGGTCTGTGGAGAGAGAATCGCCCATGTCGTCACTATGCTTTTTTTTTTTTTCATCTAAAGTTTGAGCCGTAGGCATGACTGCTGATCACCCTCGCCCATTTCAAAGTTCGTGAATGTTCTCTGATGACCCACGTCCAAACTTTCGTTTCAGCAACTACAATTTTATTTTTTTTTGAACGTTGTTAGGGGCGCGTAGTGTAAGTTTGCAAAACCAAATAGAGAAAACACTGAGTTGTGTTCACTGTTCGGCAATGGCTTATAATGTAAAATACCACTCGCTCCTAACAACAACCTTTTTTAAAAGTTATTTTGGTCTGAAATTTGCAGTTTCCTGGCATCCTGATTGGGCCATTTCCTTGTTCACTCGCTCCTTCTAAACTGTTACATGAATTCTAAAACTGTCCCAGAACTGGCGTCAGAGTGTTTTTTCCTCAAGTACTGCTTTTCCTTGGGCGAAATAAAACCGCGGGGTGCCTGCGCAAACACCGTAACTCGAAAAATTTATTAAATTTTTTTTGTGTGCATGTTTTGCCTTGGTAAGTACTACATTTTGGAATGATGCGAATTCCATTTTATCGAATTAATTGACCTAATTATTGATGAGGATTTAAAGGTGCCAAGAGACATCTGATACTTCATGTCAAACTTTCAAATCGCTCTCCTGTGAAAATTTACAAAACTGGCGATACGGTCTTTGCGCAGGCACCCCTCGAATCTGCCTGTGATAATTTATTGTTTTGTGCAATTTGCCTTCCTTCAATTAAAACAATGAAATATATTGACAATATGCGTTACTGAATACATCTGACCTCCACAACCCTAGTCCACAATTATTGTGGAACAAGTCGTCCCTTTAGATTAATTAGAATGACAGGATTCTGGGCTTCACTGTCAAAGAAAATACTGGAGAAATCTGGATTTGGATACATCTGGGAAAGTCAAAAGGTTGATCAAACTTAGTTGTTTTTATCTGAATTTGAACAACATCTACGTGACAATTTTCAACAAACATGTCGAAGTGACAAAGAACATTTAAGTGAGAATCGGCTATATAGACATTTAGCTGTTAAATTTTACTCAGAAAATTACTTACATGAAGTAAAGCAGAAGCATTTAAGGATAGCCATAGCAAAGATAAGATTGGGCTCTTACAACTTTATGGTGGAGAGGGGAAGGTGGCAGAGGCCTAAACTGGAGTATGTTATGAGATTATGTGAGACCTGTAATGAATTGGAGGACGAATTTCACGTGTTCATTACCGTGCTGCACGCTGCAAAAAATTCAAAGATATAAGGAAACAGTTTTTACCGTCTTGGCTACTTGTTAGATCAAGCATGTTTAAGCTTATACATTTTCCGTCGTCGATGCACGATAGAGAACTACATTCGTTTGCACTGTTTTGCCATAAAGTTCTAAACGAATACAATAATGTCGCTTTGTGACTTCTCCTGGCGAAGTCTGAAAACTAAATTCACCTTCGAGTGAAAGAATAAATTATAGTGATATTTTCAATTGTAGTAAATTTACAACAGATAAATGTGAGGAAAGATCGGTTATCTAGGGGGGGGGGGGGGGGATTGAAAATGATGACTGTTGCTGGCATTACAAGCTGTATTTGATTGTATACTATAATAAGTAAGTGTATAAATGCTGCAGGGAGCGGAGAGAGTGAACGATCATGCATTTTGTCTGTTTGTTTGTTTGTTTAATGTTTTCTAAGATTGTTCACATGATTCTTGTGTGTTTTTGAATTGGCCGCCAGGCCTATAATAAACTAAACTTGAACTTATATATGCATCTCTTCTTTTTGGCTGAACTGAGTTACCCACACAACATACGACTTCTACAGGTCTTCTCTATTGCGTGTCAAAATATCAAGCAGATTCGGTGTGTAATTTGTAAATATTGCTAAAAAGAAAAAACTAATGGTATCACTAAAATTTATGAGCACATGAAACCTCAACCGTCAATTTCTCAAAAGTTGACGGGAGGGAGATAGAACCTTGTCATTCTAAGGCCCCACGCGCACTGTGTTAAAATTAACCACCCGTTCAATGCAAGCACTTTCGCGCGGCGTGCAGCACGGTAAGCTTTTTGCCAAGCAAGCAAAAATCTGCGTTTGCACGCCGTACAGCAGGCGAAACGGGATAGTGCGCGCGGCCCCTTAGGGTACGAAATGGTAGCATGTTTTTATGACGCAGCTCATACATGGATCAATCAGTTTTTCCAGCAAGTTCAAATGATGTGCCCAACGTTTGAAATGTTTTAATGTTTCATCTACAGGGCAGTTCTTTCTTTCCTTTCTCTGACTACTAATTACTCAGAATAGAAAGTAAAAGTACTGAAAACAATCAGGATTATTCACAGAGATGATATTTTGTCAAGTTCACTGATTCACTGCCACATTGCCCACAAATTGTGAGGTATTGGCTGAGGACTTTTGTGTTTGTGATTATTTGTACATGTATTTGTAGACTTCTTTAATCTCATTTGGGAAATTTGCCCTTGTGCCATTGCAGCCCAGTTCACAACTGGAGCAGGCATGTCGACGCCACAGTGCAGCGCCGGTCGGCGGTTGTTGTTGTTGTTGTTGTTTTTTTTTTGGGGGGGGGGGGAGATGAGGGGGAGGGGATGGTAGGGATGAATTTCTGTTTTAATTTTGCCCGGGCAGCGACCTGTTCGGTCTACTCTTTACGATTTCCAACTGCCAAGGTATCTTTAACGTGCGCAACGTGCACACGGGCCCTCCGAATTTTTTCGTCCTTATCCGAGAAGACTAGGTACTCGATCTTAGTCCTACATGTATTTCATAGCAAAATCTGAAACTTTCGATCTACCCGATCCTACATGTATTTCATAGCAAAATCTGAAACTTTCGATCTACCCGAGCCTACATGTATTTCATAGCAAAATCTGAATCTTTCCAAAGTAAACAGTGCACACTATAATTGTAGCTAGAATAAATCTCAGGTCATCAGTAGGTACTCAAAAGTTTAAGATTCATAAATTGTCCCCGAAGACTAGGGGTGGCCTCAGATACGGAATTCTCTGCCTCAGTCTATGGGAGAGATTGAAAATTTTATGACTTTAAATATCGCCTGGAGGGTTATCTTTTTCACACACAGAATATCTATAAAAGTTTTGGTTTTTCTTTTTCATTTATTAAATAAATTTCTCTCTATGCATGTGTCTGTGACTAAGTATATATGTGTGTACATGTATGTGTGTGGTTGTGAGATGGAGAGTTTAGATAAACTATAAAGCATGAGTAAGCGAGTGAGTGATTTTGTATTTTTTTTTTTTTTTTGGTATTTTGTATACTTTTTTAATCCCATTTGGGAAATTTGCCTTAGTGGCATTGCAGCTCAGTCATGAGTCACAACTGGAGCTGACACGTCGTCGCCATGGAGCAGCGTCCGTCTGTGTTGTTTTTTTTATCTGGAGTGGTACTGGTAGGGATAAATTTTACTTAATTTTGCCTGGGCAGCGGCCTGTTCTGCCTACTCTTCTCGATTTCCAACTGCGGAGGTATCTTTAAGGTGTGCAACATGCACACGGGCCCTCCGAGTTTTTCATCCTTATCCGAGAAGTCTAGGTGCTTGATCCTACCTACCATAGAATCAGGGAATGGAAAATTTGAGAAAAATCCTAAAATTGCAACATGCCTGTACCGACCAGGATTCGAACCCGGTACTTGTGGCATCAGAGGCGATCACCTTGCCTCTAGACCACAGTATAGCTCTGAAAAAAACTGTTATCAAAAGCTTTAATTAAGCCTGGTTGTTAATGGGATGGAGCACCATAATTATATGAATGCTATATTATATGTAGTCCTTTTATTAAACAAATTCAGTAGTGATGTAAACCTGGGACCTATTTTATAAAATAGATACTGCAGTTGCTGCCAGAAACAAAAAGTACCGACTACTCAGCAATAACAAAATCAGCATAATCTGATTAAAACAGAAAACCACAAAGCAGCCAAGCTTGACCAAAAAGGAGTTTAATGAAAGAAAGCCTATAGATTCAGTGAAGTTATATGCATCAGCAAACAAACAAACAAATGAACTAGCAGATACACACACATGTAAACATTTACCCCTGACAAACAATCAAACTGAAGAGAAAACAAACAAATGCAGTTGAACACTTTTGTTTCAAGCACAAATAAATTGAGCAGTAGACAATTAAAAGCATAAACATTAGGTGCTGTTCTTGAAAGGCCTTAATATGATATTTCAAATAATGGATAAAGAAAGGTCTTTAAAAAAAAAAAACACCATTCTAATTTACAGCGACACTTTCCAGACAAAGTTATTAATAAATAAAAGTAACTCCCAGACAGATAAGTTCTGTTCATTTTAAAAATAAACGTATGCTTAAACCAATAGCATACTTTGCCTAGATCCAAATGATCTTCTTTTGTGGAAGTTTCTGTAATGAAACAGTACAACTTATATTATGGTTTTCTGATTTGAAACAATAATCAAGTAGCATTTATTGATAGAAAACTGCCCTGAAAAACTAAATCTCATCACAGCCTGAAAATAGTTTTTTTTTAAATAATTTAGCAAAATAATTAATAATTATTAAGATTAATATATAAAAAAGTATTAAAAAAAAACCAATGCCGTGAAAAGGGAGCGAAGAGATGAAATGGAAACGAATGAATTGTAACCACATTTTTTCACGCCAATACTTGATCACACCAACAAACACATCGTTGTACACAAAAAGCAGATCTACTTCCAGAATTAGAACAATTAAGGAAAAATAAAAATAGTCATCAATAAATTTTTCTCGCCTTCCACGCCAGAAGATGATAGAACAGAAACACAAATGTAAACAGTTCTTGAGAGAAAGAGTTTATGCATGAGGGACAAGAGTATTGTTTACTTGTATCATGAGGTAAAACCAAATGAAAATGAGTGAAAAAAACAAGAAAAAAGAGATGGTTATCTATTTCTCATAGCTAAATAAGGTATTATGTACACAAAGTGCAAAATGAGATTAATCTGTATATAATTATATATACCAAACCCTTTCACTGATTCTTCCGTAACAAAAAATGTGGTGAACTTTTGTAATATAAATATGAAAAAGTTTAAAAAATGTCTTTGACTAAGATACTATTATTAATATTAAAAGTATAAGTAACCTATGCACTTATAGTCACTTTTTATAAGGATTTATTTATTTTCAATATCCTCTAGACAAACATAACACGGACCTCTTCAGCAATGAAACTGATTTTTAAAAAAAAAACAGAAAAAATCCTTTCATTCGTTGCAACTAGGTTGACAGGTGAACTGATTTCTTGATGATACAATCAATGATGTGTGTGCTAAAAAAAAAAAATAAATGCATATAAAAAAATCCCCCAGCATGATTTGCCAATGACGATCAATGAAAAAGAAATTTTCCATGCAGAATAACTCACACTTGATAGCAGCATGTGTAAAAGAACAAACTTTATTGTTTTTGACGTAGCACCTTTGGAGAACAGATGAGAATAAATGTCACGGAGGGTCAAGTTACTGCAGGAAAATGAGAAACGAAACAAAAAAAATCAACAAAATAATGTAACAGAAAGAGCGCTTGATCACAAGTTTCATCAGAAATATCAATAATGTAAATAGATGGAAGAATATTTTCTGTATTTTTTAAAATAAACTTATTGCTATATGGACTTTCAGTAAAAGACACAAAATATAATGCAAATTTAATATTTATTTACAAATTAACTACCTATACCATTTCAAAATGATTACTTTTGATTTTTAAAAATAACGTTGCTGCGAACAGCGTTAAATACCTGTGAAAAGTTATAAATGTAGAAACGTGCCTTACAAGTTCAACGATCATTCGAGAAGTGAGTAGTTTCACTGAACTTGTCGATATTTGAGTAGTTTCACTGAACTTGTCGATATTTGAGATCTGACATGAGCATGTTTACATCATTTATGACTGTTCGATGTCTTTGTTCCATGTATAAAATTATATTCATTATTTTTCACTAAGTCAGTTACTTTGATACCTTGCTACATGATGGATATCACAACCATTTTTAACAAAGTTCCAAAGGCAGATTTTTACAAAGTCAGTATTTATTCACATTCATGTGTTTTTGCATGGATGGACTCTCCTCTTTACTGAATGCACATGCATAGTATAAATTTATGTCAATCAGTCACTTCACAAAGTACAATAACAGAAGCATTTGTGAAGATTAGATTTCCTAAAGATATAACTCTGGTCTGGTACATGTAAGCATTTGTAGACAGGCACTTATAACTGGACGAGCTGTTACTTGAATCAACAAGGAATTAAAAAAAATATACTCAACGCTGACATCTTACAAGGACATACGTATGATGCAGTAATTTATTATCCTAGAATATTTGTTGTGTAGCTCACCTACAAGTTCAATATAATTTACAATATAAGCTAAATATATTTTAAAAAAATAATAATGACAAAAACAGTCCCATATGAACCTAATCCTCATATGATAAATGCACTGATTCACAGTTCATGCAAAACCAGTCTGACATCACATGACAAAATGCCATATATAGAAGACAAAAATGTCTCTCGTTGGCATGCAAATGTCATATTGATGACGGTTAATGATAAAATAAATCTCAGACAGATGTACAAACTCATTCATTAAATAGTCACATATATTTATTCCCTTGGACATCAGAACACAGTGTATACACAGTATGATGTGCTAAGAGTCAATTGCAAGTGTTGCAAACTATCTCATAGACACATTTTTTACACACGCAGGTCAAACCCACATGATCATTTCCATTCCTGGACAAAAAAATCAACATTATTTTTTGTTTTTTTTTAAACTTTAAAATCATAACCTATTGGATGACTACTGGACCTCCACAGCGAATGGACTGCCCGGGATGTCCTGATCTCCCCATCGGACAATGAGCATGTACCGTCCGCTCTCCTTGACCATGTACTGGACAGCGTACTGCAAGTTGCCCTGATGTTTGACCACTAGCTCATCACAAGGACCTTTCGGACCCATCATACCAATGTACATGATGTTATTACCTGCAAGAAAAATATCAAAGAAATATAAGTATTGTACGACCGCTGCTTCTGACTACTTTTTCAAAGTGCAAATGTGAGCCGCCCGACAAAATGAGGCACATTTCGGCACTACCTGATTCAAGAAAATCGTTAAAAGGCATCATACGGTAAATTTTATCGATTTTGCGTTTTCACTATTTTTGAAAAGTTTAACCTTTTACTATTCCTTTTTCAAATAATCCTGTTTGAGAAGGGTAAATGCCTCAAAACTGACTTTGTAGTTTGAATCGAGTCACCATCAATAATTTTGACTAAAGGCTGAAATTTTAAAAGCTTTTTTTTTTTCAAAACTGTGGTTCTGTCCCTTCCTGTCTCTGAGAGGCCATATCTTCTCTGCTAATTAAATTACAGCAATTTTTTTTACTAAATGAAAGGACCTTGAATAACCTACTCGATGATACCAATATCTCCATACCACCAAAATGCATGACGTGCCTAATTTTGTCGGGCGGCTACAAAAATACTTCTTCTAACCCGTGTGGTGGTGATCGGGTCTTATACGACTCAGTGGCTACTTCAAATTACGGTAATCCCGCTAAAAACTACTTTTGGAACTTGAAAATCTCACTTTACTATAAACTTGCAAAAAAATCAATGAAGTCCACAGGTCAGTTACTGAATGGCAAACAAGTTCTGACCACTACCCCTCCATCCATGGTGATTGGGTCGTAAAAAATTTGATCATTCACCAAGTGCAACTGGCTCTAGGCAAGCCTTCCACTCTCATAAATACGATTGGATCACCGGGGCATTGAACTAAAATTGTTTACCACTGCATGCGTTAAAATGTTAGTGATTCACTGTCATGGGTCACTTTATATAATGCTCTTATAAGTATCAGTTAGTCTTTATTTATTATATATTTCACCTGTCAAGTGAACACTAAACTACAGAAGAAATATAATACATGTACTGATTTTACAAAGACTAGACAAAATTGCTTTGAGGAATGATAATACACGTATCATTATCAGTCCTTTGTTAACCCCTTCCCTGCTTTGCCCAGAATCTCAGTTACTGCCATGTGCCCGAAACTGTTCCGAGCCTGGTTCATATGCATTTCTTGAGTGATCATATGGAGACAATAAATTCCCAAGTTATAAGTTTTGTATTTCCTAGTTAGTTCCCCTACTTACTTTTGTCATTTACGTGTACTTTGAAAACTTGGGATTTATGGTGTGTAATTTTTTAGATTTGTTTGTTTTGTCCCTTTTTGCATCGGGCATATGAATGGAAATCTGTGTGGCAGTCAAGGGGTTAATATAATTCTCTACCCTATTAAATCTAGATGCCTGCATTCTACATTTTCTGTGCATTTATTTTTCAACCGCTGTGTTTTATGTCTTTCAGATTTAGACAGAGTGTTCACTGACAAGAAATAATGAATCAAAACAATAGGACAGAAAAACACAAACCCAACCAACTATCAACCCCAGTGTCTTCACTCACCGGCATTTGCAGCATCAACAGTGAAGTTGGCAGTCTTGCCTCTGAAGGCTTTGGAGAGCCCAGGACCTTTGGCCGTGACCTTGCTGGCGTCGGAGCTGAACCTGGAGATTCCGCTAAACCTGGTGGTGGTGCTGGTCTTGGTAACGGTTTCCACGACCACTGAGGCATGCTCCTGCATAGCGCTGGGCTGTCCTTGGCCTGGATGGGGGGAAAATAACATGGAATACAACATGTGGATAAAGCAGGTCAGGTTTTACGAATCAGTTTGTCAACGAAAAACTAGTGTAGAAACAGATCAAATGAGAAAGAGGGCTTACTGTAAATATACAGACTGACTGACAGATACTTCAAATTCAAGATACTCCTAGTCCTACATCACTAGAAGCCTGAATTTTGACTTCTGTTTTAATACCATACATATAAATACCTGTATTAACCCCATGACCCCGAGCACGACCTGTGCGTCGGGGCGCTTTATTTGACTATATACCGAGTCTACGTTGTTTTGGGTGTTGATATCAAAGCATATCTATAGATGTTATCATACCATTTGCATGTCCTGTCTATGCATGATGTCTTTGTAAATAACCTTATGAAGAGGGTTATAGGATTTGGCTCAGGAGCCCAGGTGCAGGGTCATGTAAGGCTCAGGGGGTCAGGGTTCATAGGGTTAAGTTTAAAATCTTAAACTATGACTCTAACCAAACATGGGGTCATATGCTACAGCTTAGTATGTAGCAGATTAACTTGTGACTGGATGTGCAGTAAGAAAATTGCTCAATCATTCAAAATCCACAGCAATGCAGTTTTTGGTTAAAGTGAAAACTTAAAGGTATCTTTAATATAAGCCTTTTGTTAGGCGACTGTAGGCAAATTACAAAGCTGAATCTAGAAAATACTGACTTGTGTTCATTGCTCACCTATAGCTGACTATGTGAAATATCACAGTCCCCTACCAACGGCCTTACTAGAATATGACATGACTTCAAACTTCTTTCTATCACCAATTTTGCATCATTTTACTTGTTCTTCAATTTACCTTCAATCTTGGCCTTGAATGGACTGCCAGCAATGTTGACACCAGCATATCTTATGCAGATCAAGTAGTCCCCTGGTGCAGTTGGGCAATAGCTGAACTCATAGCCTTCTTCACTCTACAGGACAGAAATATAATACAACAGTTAATAGGGATCTCAAGTTTTCCCTGTACTCTTTACTGAATACAAAACTTATACTATTAAATATAGGAAAGCAGAACTTCTGTTAGTGATAGTTTACCTTCATTTGGACAAACACAAAATGTCAGATAACTGAGAAAAAACTCTGGCCCTACAGAAGAAAGGGAGGTTAAGAAATAAAATGACAAGTGGCTCCATCAACAGAGGCAAGAGATTCCTCTCTCCAATAAGTCCAGGATTTGCAGCAAATATCAAAGAATCGTGGTGGAACATTGAATTCAGTGCTGTTCTCAGAATGCTGCCCTTTGGCAACCACAGTTTTTGTGCCAAACGACTGGTTTCTAAATCCCAGGTAGTGAACTAATTTTTTAATTAAAATTTTTATTCAGAAAGCTCAGCCATTTTTGTGTGACAGAAACTGATCACTGGTTTTCACTTAAGAAATAAACAAAATTCAAATTCACTGAGATAAATCTCTTCCCATTAGGACACAATTTGACCAACAAACATATTTTATATAGGCTGGCAGTAAACTTGGTGTAAGTCAAAACTTGTGCATCCAGCCAATCCCACAATATCACAACTTGAAGTCTTAAGAATGTTAATTTCTGACCTCTTTGCATTCCAGCTTGACCTTAGATGGACCTTCAACAGTCACAGCCAGGGAACCAGAACCAGCATTGACAGTGTTGACGAAGAACTTGGCCACTTGACCTGTTCAAGGCAGGAATGAAACATGTTATTCAATGTGATATGTGATGCATAATTGTAAATAAGCAGTTTCACCTTGGCAGTTGGAAAACGAGAAGAACAGGCTGCCGCCAGGGCAAAATATAGTTATCTACCCCCCCCCCCCCACACACACACACACAATTGGTGCTACACTGTGGCAACGAGATATCTGCTCCAGTTGTAACTGGGCTATAAATGACACTAAGGCAAATTTCCCAAACGGGATTAAAGAAGTATACCAACAACAAAAAAAAAAGGCAGTTTTCATATATAATGTTGTTAGACAAATTTGATCTACACAGACATGTAAAACAAACACTCTATACTACTGAACTGTCTACTTAACAATTTGACACTATAACCTTTCATATATATATTTGATGGTCATAAAACATTCTAGGCTTTAACCATTCTGTAAATTCTATTTTTGACTTTCATTAATGGCTGCACACAGTACTCTATGTTATGGATCTTTACTTTTGAACCCAATGTCAGGTGATTATTCACTAAGCATTGACTCTTTTTAAAGATGAGAGCTCACCACACCACAGCTGCCAGAATCAAGTTTGAATTTGGAGAAAGCACGTCAAAATAAAAACAGACACACTGTGCTAGGGAAAAGCAAGACGATAGATGGAATATAACACTTTAACAGAATGATTTGACAGATGGAGACCCTACCAGAAGCGTCCACCAACCAACCACATAAGTGACCGTATTCAGTTAACTCAATCCAACAGTCTGAACTAACAGAGATAGAACCTTATGCAAATAACCTAGGCCCTTATTTTGCCAAAGATAAAACACCACTGTGCTGTACAGTAACCCTGCACTGACCTGTTCTGCCGGTCTTGAGACCGTCACCATGTGCAGTGACCTTGCCGGCGTCAGCGTCCATCTTGCCGACCATGACCTTGAAAGGAGACTCGGGGATATGATAGTTGTCAAACAGGACATGTACCAAGTGGAGACCGTTCTCGTGAGGGATGAATCTGACGGCATACTGACCTGTCAGGGAATGAATGAATGAAAGTCAATATTCATCTTCAAATGAGAAAGTCAAACATATTCTAAGAGTTCCTGCACTTCTTCGAGAATGCTTTCCCACAGTTTTTCCTGAGTTGAAATGTTACATTCCAAGGTTACTTAAAGGCAAGAAAATGAGAGAAAACAAAAATTATTCACATTGTTTATTCATTTATTCATGTATTTTGTTCAAATTTTATTTGCTTTTTAATTTTTTTTTCTTTCTATTTACCCCGAGCAGAAATTCCAGGGCTAGTCCACTATTTCCAGAGCTTTTTCTCAAATTTACAAAATTCCAGGGCTTTTCCAGAGCCTTTTCTCAAATTTTTAAATTCCAGGGTCACTCCACTATTTCCAAAGCTTTTTCTCAAATTTCTCATGCCCGGGGCTTTTCCAGGGATGTGTGCGAATCCTGTGAGTTCATCTTTGATTTGGAATACAGGCTGAACTTTTTGTGGAACCACTGCTCTCCATCCTGGGACATATTTAACAGCAAGCCTCAGTATCAAGAAAGCCCCATGTATGAACACCATTACAGATTTTTCCAAGCACACAGAACATTACTGACCATCATCAATCTCCTGCACAAGGGCCTCCTCCTCAGTGCCTGATGGTGAGAAGACGCGAGCGTTCAGTCTGCCCTTGGCCCCATTGAAGTTGACCACAAATGCAGCAGGTTTGTTAACCTGAGGATGACAGACACAAGACAAGACTGGGTTAGAATCATGGAATCAAATATTTCACTGTTCAAATCTAAATCTTTAAATTAACACACAAGTTAAAATATCAAAATCTGAAGATTCATAGATGTCACTCCCGCAGCACTTAGATCACCTTTCACTTTAACCATGTTGATGAAAAGATTTACAACATCCCCTCCCTCCCTCTCCCAAAGCTGTTTAAAAAAAAAAGAAAACCCAAGGAAAAAAAGAATGAGTCAACGAGTTACCTCGAGGTTCTTAGATTGCATAGACTGTACTGAAAGCTTCCTTGCATCACCAATGGAAGGAGTGACATTGACTCTGAAAGGTGAGTCTGGGATGTGCTCATCATTGAACTTGACTGAGACATAATATTCACCTGGGGAAGACACACAAACACCAGAAACATTTATCATCAATGCTTTCATAAAACTCCAGCTTTTGATAATAGTACCATCCAAACATGGTTCTTATGCTGAAAAAAGTGAAAAATGTCGCTCCTGTACTCTGTTGATCGTAATTGCTATCATTTATTATATACAGTAAGTCTTACAATAACGAGGGTATTTCCACCCGAACTTGTTTATGAAATGCACATTGTCTTCCATTTTCAAACAGTCCTGAGCTTAAATAATATATTTCTGAGAAAAAACCACAAAAAACAAAAAAAACAACAATACAAGTTAGAGCATATTATGAACTCTTTTGTGAGGAGTTACTGAATAAACAACAAGCAAAAAACCCTTCAAATCTTTATTTAATTTATGAAGAAAGTGGTTCAGTAGAGACAATTTCCAACTGAAGCTGAACAGAGAAAATATGGCTAAACAGTGGACATAACTCAATATTTTTTCTGTATTCGGACTTCACCTGGAAACTGTCCCGACTGAAACACTTCCATATTATATGCATTTTGTCACTGATGACTTCTGCCTTCACAAACTTATATTATATATTGTCACTGTTCTACAATAATGGCATATGTCAGACTTACACCAAAAAGCAGCTGATGGTTCATTGCATTCCTAAGCATGACGGCTATCAGTTAATAATATAAACAGAAAACGAAATGCGCCAATAGGAAAATGTAATAATCCAATAGAATCATAAAATGGCGTAAGTCACCCAATGATATGAAAAGAAAGAGTTTTTTTTTCTTAATAATTATCTCAAAAGTGTCAAAAATGATTTATTTCATCAGTGTAGAGCAGTGACGATATGTATAATGTGAGTACACATGCACTTACCAGGCTCCGCCACCCTGTAAGAGACCTGGCATGAACCATCTTTCTTGTCCTGGAAGTCAATCTCTGCCTTTGATGGACCTTCCACAGCAATGGACAGACCTCCAGCTCCTGCTTCTCTTGTGTAGATGTTGAACTCATCTGGAGGTAACAACGAAGAGAAACTGGTGAATTTTTTCCTTCATATTTCATTGCATTATGAAAGCACAACAATGCACAACCACTGAATAAAACAATTTCAGAACACTGTTGAAACAATACCAGAAGAACAAGAATTTATCATGGTTGCATAATCTCTCTCATACTGACTCAACACAAACGATTTTGTTCAAGAAAAGACAAGTTGTAGGGTGACATCTTCTGGTGGTAAATAGGCAGAATGTCAGTGTAGTAAAAAAAAAAACCCAATAAACTTCAGGTTAACACTTATGCCATTTTGTCATTAAATCACACAATCTCATTCAGGCTCTGACCAATTGACAAAGATTTCTTCAAAATTTATTTGCCTAAAAATATTCCAGTGTTGGACATTCATACCAAGCTCTAAGCTGCAGCTTTTCTGTACATTTGTTTAACAGACCTTAACGCAAACTCAGAAGTTCTCAAAGTCCCACAGGTTATTTCTGTGCTGCCTTCAAACTTATGCACCATTACTAGTTTGGACCTTAGGTGCACATGTCCTGATGTGCTAGTCAAGTTCTCTAGCTAAGTGTA
This sequence comes from Onchidella celtica, assembly GCA_963931925.1. Lineage (NCBI taxonomy): Eukaryota > Metazoa > Mollusca > Gastropoda > Systellommatophora > Onchidiidae > Onchidella > Onchidella celtica. The sequence continues at coordinate 60,373,322 of OZ007572.1, forward strand.
TTACTAATGCCTTACTTGGTACGTCCACTTCTCCTCTCTCCAGGCCAGGTCCTGCAGCATGAACTTTGTGAGCACCACCTCCAGCAATAGGACCAACAGTGAACTCAAATGGGCTGCCTGTGGAAAACACCAGCAAATGGCCAAATTTTAGCACTGGTTTCACACTGCTATTTCAATGATAACAAAAGGAAGAGAAAGATGAACATTGGGGTGTACACTCCCAAGCCGACAGTCTTGCACTATCTGGACAGGACAGACAGACAGAAGGCATTACAGAGGGTTCGTACAAACTCTTGAAACCAATATTAAGGACTTTTTAAGGACTTCCTAAGGACTCACAGTAAACTTAATTAAAGGACCTGTGTGCCTGTAACCAAGAAATATTACAACTATACAAGTGGTAGGCAGCACTCATCGAAACCGGATGTTTCTGTATCCGGAGTTCAAGCATAGTAAATTTACTCTGAAAACTTCAGTTATTTCAAAGTACCAATTATCCAGTGTGCAGTTTGGAAGATTTGAATCTCAAATGTTTCAACTGAAACACAAATTTTAAGGACTTTGACATCATTTTCAGAATGTAAGAACTTTTTGAGTACTTATTTTTTCTTTTATGAAAATAAAGGACTTTAAGGACTTTTAAGGACCTGTGTGAACTCTGGCTGCCGCATACTGTGGATGGACAGTGGCCGACCTACATATATGGGACAACTGTTCTGGGACCCCTTCACAACCAGCAACAACAGGACAACATCCAAAATTCACTCATTAAAAAACAGTTCAGACCTGCCACAATCCAAATCAGAAAATCAGTATGATCAGACCCAAAAATGTGAGTGTGCATGGGAAAACCTGGCATAAGTCACAAACATGACATTTTGAGTTCTGCACACTTAATAAAAGACAAGACGTTTCTGCTAAATTGAAGTCAGTGACCCCCCTAAAACAAGATTTTGAGAAAATGGCATTTAATCCTATAAGTGGCAATAGCTAATTGACCAAGTAATATTGGAGTGATTGCTGTTAGGAGACCGTAGTCTAATAACTAAGCCATTATAGAGATCACAGTGAGTAGTGTTCACTGCTCATCTACAGTTTACCCTGTAACATGCCACGGTCCCCTAGCAACAGCCAAGTCGAAAGTTTTTGGATCTTGTTAGGAGACCGTAGTCTTAATTACAAAGCCGTTATAGAGATCATAGTGAGTAGTGTTCACTGCTCGTCTACAGTTTACCCTGTAACATGCCACGGTCCCCTAAACAACAGCCAAGTTGGAAGTTTGTGTGGGGCCCATATTTTCACTTCCAAGCCGTTTTCCTCAAAATCAGCTCTGCCGACTTATGCCGGGTTTTCCCATGCACACTCACAAATCAGTATTTGAGACCAAAAATCAGTATGTCATTGAAACATGTATTGATTTTGAAGTATGTTCAATACTGTAGGTCGCAACACACAAAAACCACTGTAACCATGAAAGTGCTTGCCAGCCTCGGCAATAGTTGTATACGCAAAACGAAACGCAAGTGCTTGCTAACGGTGCAAACTTGTCACAGTGACAGAAATGCATGCTGGGTTTTTCTGATGTCAGCAAACCAAAGGTGAAACAGAAAAATTTGTACGGAAACTTTTCCCCAAGCGGTCTAGGTCGGATTGGGAAAAAAATCAGTAAATTTTTATTAAAATCGGAAAATCAGTAAAACGGCCATTTTCAAAAAAAAAGTATAAACGGCAGGTCTGACAGTTTCTTCCGAGCCCCTATGGGATTAGGGGCCCTGAAACTTAAGCTTTATTAGTTTCATAGTGGATCTGCCCGTGTGGATGGATGGACAACCAATGAAATACTGTGGGAAATAAATTATGAAGGCATTATAAACAAACCAAACATCCAACCTGACAGATGAGTACTGACCTGGAATATGCATGTCCTTGTGTTTGACACTGACTGTGTGGACACCCATTTCCTTGGGCACAAACTTGATGCTGTAGTGGGAGTCGTCCAGACTGACAACATCACAGAGTTCAGTCACACCTGAGGGACTCTTCACTGAGGCTGTCATGTCAAATGGTGTAGTGCCTGGAGACAAATGTAGAATATAGATCAGATACATGTAATATACAATATATTTTTGTTGACAAAATATTATGAAAACTACAGAAAACCTGTGGGATCATTGCTACATGCAACTTTTTCTTTTTGCCATATTCTGTTGATTTACTTAACAGAGCTTGGGCTGAATACAAATGAAAATTACATTCACTCATAAAAAACTTCTCATTATAACAATCAGAAACAATTCAGGAAGTCTTATGGACATGGTTAAGTATGTACATATTCCTGCATGCACGCACTCTTTCTCACTCTGCTGTGACTATCTATTGCAAAAATAATAATGACTACGAGCTAATTAACTCCAAAGACTAATGTCTACTGAAAACATGAAAAATACAGAGAATAATTCTGACTGTGTCTCCTTACTTCAAAGATTCCATGTAAATTCCATCACATGCCTGATTTTCAAAGTTGGAAATATTAAATCCTAGTTCATGTGCAGACAATGTTTTCAGATTTGTGTGTGACATTATCTTATATCTTGAGCAAATGTAGAAAATATTTAGTATGAGAAACAAAAATCAACTGTGCAAATCCAATGGTACAAATTTCTTTGTTAATCTGGCTTATTCTTAAATGATGCTGTAAATTATAGAGAGTAAATAAATGCTCAGACCAAAGTCAGCGAAAGAAAGGACGAAAGACACCAATGTTAATGAGAATGGTTCAGGCAAAAACAATGATGGAGAGATGGAAACAAATAAGGAAAACAGCAACAAACAAACACAACATTGAGCATCCAAGTCTCTTCATTCAACTTTCAAGTTCAATTTTTTTCTCTCAAGTTTTTACACACACACACACACCCAGCTGCAGGCACCTACACACACACACTTCAACACTGAACAAACCTGAGAAAGTGGCTGGTTTAGTGATGGTGATAGGAACCTCCACAGACGGTGTGGTAGATGCCTGGGACTTTTGTGAAGTCCATACTGGATGGGTTGAATATTTTACAGACATAGTGATCTCCTTACAACACTGGTTTTTATCTTCTCACAATACTTGCTAACACAATACAGTAGTTCTCTTCATCATTATCATTTGACTGATTTATAACCTTAAGTCACCCCTCATATCATCGGTGAGTATTTGGTAAAGCAAAGTGAAATAATCCTATGAATATATTCAAATGGCAAAGTTCCACAGATAGTATCGTCACTGACCTAACTGCGTCACCACTGCGGCACAGCTGTCACGATCACAATAAATTTTGAAATACCGGCAGAGAAACAATATATACAATACCAGACTTGATGTTTGTGACCAGGTCATGAGTTACTCGCTGGAAGATGCAGCAGCTCTGAGCTGCCAATGTCATACACGTAGGTGCTTTTTTACTGTTCGCGTGTCTGACGGGAAAGGGAAAGCACCAAGAAATGACATAGAAAAGAAGAAAATAGACTGGAGATGAATTGAGGTCTTTGTATGGAGGATCTCTGCAGGTTAGACTGGAGATGATGAAAAGAGGGGGGAAATCTATATATGTGCCATATGTCTATCAGCACAGTGTCCTGTTTGACAAGTCAAAATGTATCCCTCTTACAAAACCGAAACTGGAGTGAACCCATGATTTATGTATGCATTTTCTACTTGGTAACAGGACGAGGTTTGACGACCTGAACTCCCAGTGCTAAACACCAGTGAACAAAACAGTGTTATCTCATCTGCACAGCCGAATGCCTTATAATATATTGACCTGACTGTGCAGTGTAACATCTTGCTTTGCATCTCAGGCAGATACATGTACATGCATTGTTAGTTTATTTCTGACTTTGGCTCGATGTTCACGAGGTTAATTATGACAGATAACAAATGTTGGGGTGGTATGTGATGTAGGCGTAGTAGTTGTTGTTGTAGGGGCAGTATGTGCTATACATGAAGTATGTACAATGTATTTATAGCAGGCTGTCTCTTCTTTGATCCACCACAAAGGATGAGAATAAACTGGCACCCACAAAACAGGAGAATAAATTGGAATTTTAGGGCAACAGTTGATTACAGCCCAGCCATGTCACTATTTAGCAATGCGGACAGGAATTCTAGTGCACATGTACAATGCTCTGTGATGGAAACAAACGGCTACGGTATTAGTTTACAAGTAAAGACTGCGACCTAGACGGCCTGATATACGCCTAGCCTAGACTGCGACACGTAACCTAATCACTACAATTTGTACTCATTCTTTTGCCGCTTATTTAAGACAGTAAAGAAACGGGAGGTAATCTCTTCTGGCACGGACTGTGGAAGATTGCCAACTTGAGAGCCTGGAAAGGAAGCAAGCAGCCCGTTGTAGAGGCCCTGGGAACTGTTAATTTACAGACTTTGCAAAGAAGACGATTTTCCAGTGCATATTCCACGGTACTTCCCTTTTCCATCGCCTGGTAAAATGACGACTTTCAGCCCTGAGCAAGGTGTATTACCGCACTCGTTTCACACTGGATGGATAAGCCAATGGCCCCCCCCCCCCCCCAATGTGCCCATTGCCAATACTTTTAAAAGCGAAAGCACAGCGACTGAACTCTGAATGCCAGCCAAAATGGCGCGATATCCTGGTCTAATAATTGTTTTATATTCCAACTGCCACACCAACCGCCATTGGCTGAAAGTGGGGTATTTATAAATCTGACAAAGTTTCCAAGGAATGTGCCTTACACAAGAAACAGCTAATTCTGGAACCCATAAATCTATTTCTGGCTGCATGTTTAATGGTCTGAGTTGCATACATAAAATCCCAAAACACAAATTGTTTACCGGTACTGAAATATCTGCCACCAACTTCATTGATAAACGTATCCAACATTGCGTTCACGTAAACCACAACGATAAAAGCAACCGAACATGCTCGATGTTTTCCAGTGAGGATTTAGCTAATAATTCTCGATGCCTAAACACCATCACAGAAAATTCCTGGACATTTTCTGAAAAAAACCCAACAACCCTATCTTTAAACATAACTTCTTGTACAGCACTTGTGAAGCGGAGAAATAATCACAGAAACATCGATATCAAAGTAACTTCCAACATACTTTAACCTTAAATCAAACTAAGCTTGAAGAAGGATCTCTATGTATTGCAGATGAAATAGAAAAGACCTGCAGTATGAGTGGTTTCAGTAATCACAATGCCTCAAAATTACACGGGAACAAGGAAATATAATGAACACATTCAAACTTTCTTGCAACTGACTTTCATAACGCTCAAACAATTTTGAAAATGATACTTGTAAGACAAACACTGCAATGATATTCTGATGCCCAAATGTAAACAAAAAAAAAAAATGAATTTACTGAAAAGCTGTCAAACACTGACTGTTTTTGAGTAAACCTCTAATCCGCTTAAATCACAGCTTTGTAAAATGGACCTCCTCCACCGAAGAAGCCAGCCCAGAAAAGCTCTACGGCTCCTTAAACCAGAGAATCTAGCCATTTCCCCATGACACAATCAAAGAAAGACCATTGCACACACTAACCACACCTTGCCCAAATAAAAAACGTCATTCTCTGCTTGCAGCTTTGGTATAAAGAAAGAAAAAAAAGAGACGGCTGGAAGTGAGATAACTCACCTCACGAGTTAAATGTTAAACAGTTAAGCCCCCTTCCGACACTCACATGAGCAGACAGACACACGGACACACAATACCCAGCACCAGCCAGCTCGCCACACCGTCCAGACAGAGAGAATTGGCTCTACCGTCAACTCAAGTCCAGCAAACCAGCAACTGCTCCCCCCCCCCCACCACCACCACCACCACCCCGGGCTTCAAGATTCCAACAACTTTGAAACCTTCCCGTCTACAGATTCCATCACCGATAGTCTGACTTGGCTACACTTATCACTGACAAGATTTACCAAATGTCCAAGCTATGATCACAGGTACAAAATTCCACTGCTGGCACGTCAATTTCAATAGAACAGCAAATTCAGCCACAATTCACTTCTTTTTTCTATTACTCGCACGGATTATGTTATATATATAGTAAATGCGCTGCTTCCTGCTGTGGTGCAACAGCAGAGGTGCATCATAATTACAGGAGAAATTAGCATTCGTATGATATTATATAATTGACAAAACTGCTTGCCATTCTGTAAACGACACACTGCGGCCAGGGATTAATCACGACCAGACCAGGTACACTTTGGCAACTCTGAAATAATTATCAAACACGTTTCAACTTGTCCCTTCACGATATCGACAAGACAATTTCATGAAAAGCTGCATTATTTTTGTTGCCTCCACTTACAAAAACGTCGTTGTTGTTTTTTTTTAATCCACAATGGCAACATTTGCTGCCTAAGAACAGAAACAATGGTATTTGATACATCTAAATACCTCACTTAAGACTTTCAACAGAAATACATTACAATTATCTGTGGAATGTGGTGGCTAATCTCAGCCCCCACAGTTAAATCAAATGCACATCATATCAGTGGAATTAATCGTCTATTATTATATTTTACAAACTCGAATTATGTCACAGAATGATCCAATCTGGCATACACTCGACAGCCGGTGAAATACGAAATTTTATACAATCCGACTGAAAACTAACGCTACATTTCGCCTGATGCTAGATTTACACTGTATGACTATAGAGGTGAGAAAGTATGCATCGAATAACAGGAAGCATACAGACTGTCTCAGCCGATGGAGATCGATTCAAACAAATCTCACTCATGTTGCAAAGAAATGCACAAATCTGATCAGACAGCGTTGGCAGGATAATATCACACATTTCTTCTCCTAAAATAAGATTAAAGTCCCCGAGAAAAGTCGCCAAGACAATGAAAATCTACAATGACTAAGAAACATCTGCAACTGTTTCAGAAACTCAAGAGATCTTTAGTTTAACCTTCCTTGGAGCATCTCCCATTTGGATGAAAAACAACTCTCAGAGATAAGACACACCAGCCAAAAGCAGAATCAAAATAATTATTTTTAGACCAACATATTTCAAGTAAAGAAAGATGTTTCCTCTGATACTCAGCATTTTTCTGTTCTCATTCGACAATTTAAAAAGAAAACCCGAAACATGGGTTCAACACTGGAACTCTGAAACACCTGCGCTGCGTCATTAAACGGTTCCACCCCAAGCGGAATGTCCAGAGGTTAATGCTGGGTGGGGTAGGGAGGTGTTCACTGAATGGATGCAAATCAGCAAAACTACCTAAACATTTCTCCCTCGGGTACTGCAGATAAACTACAGATAAACACTTTCGACACTTTGCAGGGATGGACAGCAACACTCGTAACACTTTCTGGGATAGACAGAAGTTTTCAGAACACCCACAAAGATAGACTAGACCGTAGGGGCGAACAGTTCTCACATCCTGCCAGTTTCCAGTAATTTTCAGGAGGTTAAGCTAAATGAAGGAAATACACGGAAGATACTGTAGTCTGGCCCTTCTGGGCCACTTAAAATGCCTGCCAACCAAATCAACTGCATATTCTGTACTTGCCAAAACGTTGACGGTGATTCATAAATTGTACAGATTTCCGGCCATTTCTTCGATCATTTGGTACAACCTGCAATATCTCTTTCCCTTAACTGAACACAAGTTTGGATTTTTTCCCTCTACAAAAAAAAAGACATTCCCAAACTTTGACAAATCCCGAGTCCAAGTGATAAAGTGCACCTTTCTAATTTGGTCATCATGACATTGTGATACCACAGTTGTTCCTCGCGACCTGCCACACTAGTCTGTCCTGACCTTAACGATGTTGATGTATTTTATGATTAGTTGAGTACTCACTCTGCCAACACCTGTACATTTTGCTCCGGAGATATTCCTGTTTTACTCTCCGCAAAAAATTACATCACGCAACTTGCCTCTTGAAACAACTGATAAGCACCCCCCCCCCCCCCCCAATTGTGCCAAATTTCTGTTATTCACATTGAGAACTACCATTAAATATTCAACAAAACAGGCAAGAACATATTTCACCCCCCACTTTCCAATTAGCATTTCTGAAACAACGCTCTGTCATGATAACTTCTGCCGTAGTTAAGAAATTTAGGAGTTGTGATTATTTTCTGTTTAGGAGTTGTGATTCCTTCCACGCGGTGCCTATTCCTGGTTTCTGTAACCGATGTCAACTGCCCAGATTATCAATGAAAAAGGAGGGCCATTCGCGCTTGATGAATAAATCTGCTATGAAAATGGCCTGCATTTCTGAAGCAAAAAAACAAAAACAAAAACGTGAAAGCTAGATTTCAGGATGCAGGTCGCCCAGACTAACAAATGTGATAGGGAAAACTGATGTTTTCTAGATTTTTATTATCTCCTTCAGCCAAGATGGAAAGAATCCCGGCATGTGACTCACTGACTGGTATTTTCTCTGTCAGAGTGACATTTTTCATTTGGCAGTGTCAGGTCTCCCCAGGCGGCGTATAGAGGATTTGCTGGCCATTCCCCCGCCCCCTCTCTGCGGTGGCTGGTGGGAAATCCTCTCCCCGGTAAGACGAACTCAAAATACTTTTTTTTTTAAAATTCAAAACTCAAATCCTGATACCCAGTAAAACGCAATTTTTTTAACCAGCCCCCCCCCCCCCCCCAAAAATATTCTAGTTAGTGTCGCTTATATGATCAGCTATAGGTGAAACTATTATTTCGGATCACCATAAATGAGACACTTTCATGATAATTACGAGCTCTCGAATTTTGTTACAAGTACGACATTTTTAGGCTCCATCCTTAGTTATTTTTGGATGCTCGCTCATGCCTGTTTAGCAGGCACAGAATGCTTGCATGGTCTCACTGGAAACTCCTGGAATCGTAACCCCCTCTCCCCACCCCGTCCCAACCTTGAAACTTTTCGAGATCCCCACTAGGCACTAAATATTGAACCAGCCCTCAGTTAATTTACAGTTGCCCTGTCTCCATCTCCGCTGTTCCCCACTTTGGTCTCTGAAAATCTCCCTGCCGTTTCCAGTAGTGAAACCACAGCATGCTGGGCGGGACAGTGCAATTATCCATCTCCACCCTCTGTCGCCCCAAGATCTCCATGTATCTCCTAACCCCATCAGAGTGCCATTTCTCCAGCCTCCCAATTCTCTCCACTGTATCCAGAACCTGCTCTATCTACCTGCATCACTGCTGCCCCAGAGCTATACACTTTCGGTGACCGATATATACTCAAACAAACTGCCTATAAACCGCGCCCCCATGTTAAAAATAATGCAAACCTAACGTATCATCCAGTACATTTCTGAATACAATGTAATGTACTGAATACAATGTAATGTACTGAATACAACGTAATGTACTGAATACAATGTAATGTACTGAATACAATGTAATGTACTGAATACAATGTATACTTCATAACAAAGTTGTATAAATTTAAACAAAATAGAGATTACATGTAGTTTGTCTTCAGGTCTGGCAGTTTACAACATAATCTTCTTCTTCTTTCGTTCACCAATCTAAATCTGCAGATTTGTTCTTTTAAGAAAATCGACCGTTTTCTGCAGTTCTGGCAGAGCACCACATAGAGTTTGATATTCAGGTCGGTGGGTTTGGGCCAATATGTTTCTCTACAACATAATAATATGTACAAAGAACTGGTTAAATTAACTGTTGAAATTTCGTGTATTTTCACGATTTCACTATCTTCCATGTATATTTTTGGTAACCTCATGTCGTTCCTCACAATGATCTGATGCGTAGTTTTAATTTCAGGCTTAGTTTTTTTTCAGTGCCACAGACTCACCACACGCTCTGTCCACCATAGATGACATTCACACATGGAACTAACACTCGTCTACACAAAACACACCATACAAAAACAGCACAGCAAATACTGATGATAAGCCCATGCGTGTGCCAGCCTTGATCGAGGACTTGTTAGATTATGACCTCACCACAATGAGTTTCAATGAGCCAGTGCGATGGGTCTCATTGAACCTCAGTATCTTGTGGTCATGATCCAACTGGTCAGCCACTAAAATCGGCCAGAGCGCACCTAGGCTTCTTGTGATAATGTGAAGATCATGATAAATGACTGACAAATGAGTAGGTGACAAATCAGGTGATAATGACAACTGATCAGGTAGTCCTTTTCGATACAATTTTTTGTCTTATTTTTCTGAGAAATCTGGTACAGAAAATAAAATAACCGGTGGCCGAAATCTATTTCTTCGTTACTTTTCATCCCTCTCGTGTCTGAAGTGCCATGTATGAATCAGTGTTTAGGCACAAAAATATGACTTTTCCACAAAGAGCAATACCTTGCAGGTCCACAGATTTACCTCCCTAGGTCAATGCAATTTTCTATAGATGCATATAAGGAAACAAAGGAATGATATGGTGATGAAACAGCAGTTAAATTCAGACAGTTTGTCTCTTTTCTACTTCTGGGACCACCAGGGCTAAGACTTAATGCTTCTACTAGATGAAAATGAGTATTATACTGTCGACGATAAAGGTGTTTTTGAAAGTCTGATGGAGAAAAGGTGATACCAGAATGTGATCAGTGTCATTTGTCAGCTTACCTGGAATCTTGAGGCTCAAATGGGGTAATAACCCTCACTGATAATGATAACGAAGTCCTGGAATTGGTTTGACGATGAAGAAAGCGATGGAAACTACTGGTTAGTGTCATGTTGTGGGCTTACCTGGAATCTTAAGGCTCAGTTCACACTGACTTCCTACATGTGAGACATCAGCAGCAGCTTTGTGACGTGTGATACGTTCTGTGATCTTGGCCGAGGGCTCGCCACCAATCTTCACAGTGTAGGGACTGCCTGTGAGCCAAAACAACATTGCATACTATAATACTGGACAACCCAGAAAAGAAGAAAAAAGAAATCTCAAAAATAAAAACTGTTGTAAACAGAGGACACCAACTTCATCAACCTCAGTTTCCTACTACATCTATCTAAAATGTTGATGTGAAAGTAAGGAGCAATGCCAAGGGAGACAACTAATATAAAAATCGGTGGCAATTTAAAGCAAATCTCATATAAAAGAATGCAGCAGCAGGAAAAAAAAACAGAAGACCCATGTTGCAGAACCTACTGCATATGCCCATGGCTGCATTTTATGGACATAGTAGTTAATAGCAGTTACACTGTGACATACTATGACAAAAATGACAAAATGAAAATGGCCCGACCATATCAGAAGAATGAATGACAGTAGACGGACAGAGCGCTGCACTGAATGGAGGCCTAGAAAAGGAAAGAGAATAAGAGGACATCGCGAGAGGCGATGGAGAGATGATTTTGTGCAGACAAGTGGACAGGCATGGACATGTCAGACAAAAAACAGAGAAGAATGCAGATCATTGGCAGAGGGCAACATCCAGCAGTAGATGGGACAAGGCCTGACAAAACAAGACTAGACAATACTAGTTACAGACAGGGCACAGGGTTCATACAAAGTCTTGAAAACTAATTTTAAGGACATTTTAAGGACTTCCTAAGGACTCACAGTAAACAAATTAAGGACCCGTGTGACCGTGACCAAGAAATATTCAACTATACATGTGGTGTGCAGCTCCCATTGAAACGGGATGTTTCTGTATCCAGAGTTCAAACATAGTAAATTCACTCCGAAAAGTTCAGTTATTTCAAAGTACCAATTATCCAGTGTGCAATTGGAAGATTTGAATCTCAAATGTTTCAAATGAAACAAATTTTAAGGACTTTTTAAGGACTTTGGCATCATTTTCAGAATTTAAGGACTTTTTGAGTACTTACTTTTTCTTTCATGAAAATTAAGGACTTTAAGGACTTTTAAGGACCTGTGTGAACCCTGAGGGCAGTCAAGAGGATAACCCACATTGATAGAAATGGCATATACATGTAGTTTTCATGTCTTCATTCTCATATCATGTTTTGCATTAGTGCCATATGTTGATCATCCCACTGGCACACTAACTGATTTCTTACCTGGGACATGTTGATCAGCAAATTTGATGTTGATGATGTAATTTCCTGGCTCGGTGGGTTTGTAGGTCACCCTGCAGGTGCCGTCTTCATTGTCATGGCACTCAATGTCGGCTTTGCTTGGGCCTTCGATGGACAGAGACATGCCTCCATAGCCTGCAGGAGTACAGAAGGTGAGTCAAATTAAGAATGACATTTTCAAATATATGACACTACCATCCATTTACAGTGTGAGTAAAATAACCACTTCCTTTTTCCAAAATGATTAACAAAGCCGTGTAATTTGAGCTGTTTATTCTGCATCTCTTATTGGACTGGCAAATATTAAGGCTGCTCCAAAACTGTCGGACAAAAAAAAAATCAAATGCAGCTGCTGTTAATAATATCACTGAAATAGGGAACAAAATTTACTCAGATCACAATATGAATAATAAGCAGAGTGGCTGGAAACAGTGGTGGCAGAGAGATAAACTTGAAGCATACCACATCTCCCTGATGCAGTTACAGACAAGAATGTTGGGAACCTGGCTTCAAAATTGCTTTTCTAATCTCAACTGTACATTAATAAAGAAAAGTTTGCACATTGTAGTATGAATCTTACCAGCTTCACGTGTGTCCACAATGAACTCATTGACTTCATTGGCCATACCCTCGGTCAGACCTTTGCCATAGACCTTGACCTTGTCAGCATTGCCGATCTCACTCTCGCCCACATTAATCTTGAATGGAGAGTTGGCGATGTGCTGGCCATTGCGCAATACATTGACGAGGTGGTCGCCCTTCTCACGTGGGGTGAAAGTGATGCCTGAAAAGACGACATGTAAGAAATGTAACAGTACAGAAAGACAAAACTAAAGACTAATTGAGATATTGTCAGATTGATGGCTAAGAAATGATACTGTCCCATACATGAAAGAGAAATCAAGTTACTTTCCCTGAAAGCAGTTGCCCACCTTACATAAACATGTATTAGTATTATTTGGAACAAATTACCGGCATGGTATGAGTATTGCAGACAAAGTTCCAGTCAGCTTTCGTTAATATTCTGTCCATGCTGGTCTTATTTTAATACTTAACAAAGCCGCAGTGTGTTGATAAATAAGATTGCCTATGCTTGCATATTTCAAGAAATATGGAATTATAAAATAACTTAGGGCACCTCGCAATTACGCTCAGCAAAAGATCTGTAGACTTTAATCCAGTGTTTCTCAAAGTGGGGAACATGCCCCACCAATGGGGAGTGGCAATATTTTGGACAGGCGTTGGACTTCAGAATGGTGTGAAGCATATATACTGTATACTAACGTCTGATCATGATGGTGTGCACGTGTTGTTTTGTTTAAAATTGAAGTGGGGCACAGGACAAAAAAAGTTGAGAAACACTGCTTTAATCTCTTCAGTCTAACAAGAGAGTTCATTTGCAGCACTTACCCAGATGACCATTGGCCAGTCTCTTCAGGAAGCACGGCTCTTCCCTGCCAGAAGGTGACACAATGCTGGCAGTCAGGCTCTCAATGTCCTGTTCTGTTACCTTCAGGGAGACCTCTGAACTGCTTCCAACCATGATCTGATTCTTGCGGCGTGGCTCACCAGCTGTTCAACATTACCAAAACAAAGCTTCTATCAGTGGTTTATTATCTGAAATGCACTGTCTCTCTAATGATGCACATTTATCCTTTATCATTTCTAACCAGAGATAAGGTCACATGTGTTAGATGTCACAGTTGCACAATTTTCTGGGATATAAACAGAAGGTCGTTTTTGCCCTCCATAATTTGCCTCAACGAGACCCTTCAGCTAGATTTCACTAAGGTCCCTAACCATGTCACTTTATGAATGCCTGTTCTTGAACTTATTGAGTTATGATATAATAATACATGTATATGTTTATGTAATGATAAGTAAGATGTGTGTACCATGTACGTGCTCTTAAACGCTCTGTGACAGAGAATTTCTCTCATGGGATAATAAAGTGATCCTTGTCTTATCTTACATTAATTACAAATGTAAAAGAGCAACAGATGAAGATGTTACTCATTATAGAAACATTGTGGAATTCACTGAAAACTATTTGAAAAGCTGAATGCAGCTGCCACTCAGGACAGCCAAGATGTATACCTCAGTGTACAGGTATTAAGGCAATTCTATCATGCAAAGCTTGCCTATCAGGTAACAAAATGTGTTTCTGGGTTTTGAGAAGCTGATCTTCACAAAGCGTCCATTACGACTAAAGAACATTAGGGAAATCAGAATAATGTGGCAAAGAGTTGGTGAAAACTTACGGGTAACTTTGGATGTGAAGGGAGAGCCTGCGATGTGTTTGTCGGCAAATTTGACAGTAATTTGGTACTCTCCGGGTGCTGTAGGCAGGTAAGTCACAGTGCAGGTACCGTCTTCATTGTCCTTGCACTGGATCTCAGTCTTGGAGGGACCCTCAATAGCAAGGGACAAGCCACCTGAACACAGTAGAAATCAAACATGTAGTCAGTGAAATAAGAGTACATCAATGGCAAAATAAAATGCTGATAACAATATGACTACCAATGACTTACAGTTACAGTTTGTCCTCTCAGTACTATTTTATTCCACCTCCACATAAGAGCATTTAGAGAAAATCACTTGTAGGGTTGTGTGCTAGATCAACTTTTTAACACTTTAAACTCTACTATAAGGGGTGAGATACCTTTCTAGAAGTGATACATTACAGTCTGTTCTGCCATGTCATGGCTTTTGCTTAATTTTAGTAAAACATGGAGACAGAATACAGCAGGACTGGGGCAATGAGTTGTATTTCATAACAAAATACAATGACTTTTTTGTCCCCAATATTTCTATACAAGTATGTTCTATATATCATATAAAAAGATCTTTTTATCTCGTCTGCATGTTTTATTCTGATTTTCTCCTACAAATAATGACAATCATGAATTTGATAATAATGATGATAATGTGGAATGCTAAAAATCAACAACAAAAAAACATGAAAAAAAACAACCCACAAAGCTTAATAATGAAACATTTGAAGATAATCATGCATAGCGCGCACACACACATATATACACACACACTGATAAATTAACTAAATTAACAAAATTAACAGTGCACACAATATGCATCCCTAACCAAAACACATTGACCTGACACGCAGGACATAATTCAACTGTGCACAGATTACGATCAAGATGACGACATTATTGTAACATCCTAGTTGATGATGGAATAAACGATTTAAAGTAGCGCTCAGTTTTAGTTTTCTTTGACAACAGCCTTAAACTTCTTACAGATCTTATATATTCCCCAACATCCCCTGAACAAGGAATATATAAGATCTGTAAGAAGTTTAAGGCTGTTGTCAAAGAAAACTAAAACTGAGCGCTACTTTAAATCGTTTATTCCATCATCAACTAGGATGTTACAATAATGTCGTCATCTTGATCGTAATCTGTGCACAGTTGAATTATGTCCTGCGTGTCAGGTCAATGTGTTTTAGTTAGGGATGCATATTGTGTGCACTGTTAATTTTGTTAATTTAGTTAATTTATCAGTGTGTGAGTGGAGAATATTGAGACATTATGGAATCCCAGAGAAGATGGTGAACCTTATTAAGAGCATGTACGACGGGACAAGTTGCAGAGTCGTACACGATGGCGAGCTTACTGACAGCTTTGATATCAAGACTGGTGTTAGGCAGGGTTGTTTGCTGTCCCCATTTCTGTTTGTCCTGGTGATTGATTGGCTTATGAAAGAAACCACCAGTGGAGGAAGAAATGGCATACAATGGACCCCATGGACACAGCTGGACGATCTAGATTTTGCAGATGACTTGGCACTATTGTCGCACACACACGACCAGATGCAAGCAAAGACTACAGCTCTAAACAAAATTTCAGAATCTATTGGATTGAGGATACATCCTGCGAAGTCGAAGGTCCTAAAAATTGTTGCACCCCCAAGCGCACAAGTCAGAGTAGGAGATCAACCACTGGAAGATGTAGAGTCCTTCTGCTATCTTGGTAGTATCATTGACAATAAGGGAGGAATAGAGGCAGAAGTCAAAGCACGAATTGGAAAGGCACAGGCAGCTTTCACGTCCTTAAGCAAGATTTGGAGAACCAAGGATATATCTCTGAAAACAAAGCTGAGGATATTCAACTCGAACGTGAAGTCAGTCCTGTTGTATGGATGTGAGACTTGGAATGCGTCTCAGGCCTGCATAAAGAGAATCCAAGTTTTCATCAACAGATGTTTGAGGAAGCTACTTAAGATCAGATGGACAGACAAGGTCAGCAATGAAATTGTATGGAAAAGAACAAGACAGAGCCCAGTCAGAGAGGAAATTGGTAGGAGGCGATGGAGATGGATCGGCCACACTCTCAGGAGGCCAGGAAACAGCATCACGAAGAAGGTATTGGATTGGAATCCCCAGGGCAAGAGATCAAGAGGAAGGCCGCGCGGAACGTGGAGAAGAGCCAGAGAAAATGATGTGCAACGAAGCGGAAAGACTTGGAATAATGTAAAGAGGCTGGCCCATGATAGAGAGGGATGGAAAGTGTTTGTTGGTGGCCTATACCCTGATCCAGGGTGAGAAAGGCAATGATGATGATCAGTGTGTGTGTATATATGTGTGTGTGCGCGCTATGTATCATACTTTCTGCTTCTGTAACTGTATTGTTATGTATTCAATGATCAAAACAAATTTCCTTGTACAAGGACGAATAAAATTTATCTTATCTTATCTTATCTTATAGATACACATAATTCACAGGCTAACAGAAATCACCAGCAGGTTTTCCTACTACATGTACTTACCAGCTCCAGCATTCTTGGTGTTGATGGTGAACACAGCATTCTCATAGACAACACCATGGCTAAGGCCTGGACCATAAGCTGTCACGAAGCCAGAGTCTAAAGCTTCCACGTGGAACAAGAATGGACTGCCTGCAATAGACAATGACAGGTCGTAATGGTTACAACGTTGCTTTTTTACTGGTGTAAAATTAAGACTTCAATTCTTCCATAGAATGCAATTTTTGAATATCAAAGAAACATTCATCTTAATCGCCACTATGTACTCTTTAAGCAAATGAGATATAGACCTGGAACTAACCAACCAATTCATTTTCTGGTTTTGTGATGAACTACATAGTCTGAATGCCACACCTCCTTCTCTATTCAAAGTTTTCGCACCAGAAACTATAATAACACCCCACCCCTTCCCCAATCTTCATGGCATGTTTCTTCTTCTTTTGGTTTCTTTTCACCCTTTCCATTCTCATTTCTTCCCACGGCTCTCAAACATTCAACTGTTCTATTAATAGGCCAGTACAATTTATCTTCAAGGTTCTAGATTTTCTTTACCATTTCCTCTTCGCCTCTTGCAACTTTACATAATAATAAACCTTAAACTGCTGTCTAATAAAGCAGTCATAAGTAGTGCTGTAAGTATTAGATTTTCAGTCTAATCGACATCATTTCTATGTTTTCACCACAGTTATCTTTGTCTTTACATAGAAGCACAAAAGATGAGTAACACAGCACCTTCAATCTCCTCGTTGTTGTACTGCATATGGAGCTGATGCAGGCCAGTTTCTGTGGGCTGGTACCTGACAGTCACAGTGCCATCCTTGTTGTCCTCAATGTTGGGGTAGGCACGCTTTCCAGATGGCATCACGACAGTGGCTAACAGAAAAACAGAGAGAGAATAACAATCAGATAGACACACAGACTTCTTGACAGACAACAGTGACTACAATATTAAACGGCCCTTTTCAGGGCTAAAACTGAGGGCTCTTGGAGCAGGGTGGAAATGGAATAAAGCCAGAAGAAGGAAAAAGAAAAACAGCATTAACAAAAAAAAAAGAGATAAAAACTGGGAAATTTGGTGAAAAATATCCCACAGCTGATATCCTCATAAAACGATGATCTCAAACAAAGACAGCACCACTGAACCTTACAACCTCAGATTTATGGCAGTCAAACACACTGACTAAGTGCATGAGCCAAAACAGAACACTGACAGGCTTTAAAGAGTAAGATGTCTACCTCTATAAGATAATACAGTGTCAGAGACAACAGTTTTGAACATCGCTTTAAATCAATGTAAAACATGCAAAAAAAATGCTCATACAGCAATGCTGTAAAATGATCCAAACAGTTGCTCTTAACTCATCACAATTTAAAATCTACACTGATGGATGGCTAAGACTCACCTGAGACAAAGTTGAAGATAGGTCCAACAGGTAAAGTAAAGTCTACAGGTTGGAACACGCCTGAGCCAGGTGCTGCGGCGTGGACAGCATCAACTTTATCTTGTGTCATAAACTCTTCACCCACCTAGAGAGACAGACAGACAGCAGATAGTCAAATTTCCATAACCTTGTTGTAAATGTGTCTGACCAATGCTGCTAGGGTTTCCTACATGCTGTTCCTGTTATAAAATGGTGCCAGAAATGGAAATTTCATATGCTCCATAAAAGTACCAAAGATACCATTTACACTATGCAGAGTATTTCCATGGGTAAAAAAAAAAGATACCATAAAATAATACCAATTTTGCAGCTTTCTCCTGCTGGCATTCCAGGTGCAGAATTTGGAATGCATAACCAGATAAGTAAAAATGCTTTATAAACAAAATTTTCTGCCCAGACACCATTTTACAACAACCACAAATTGACCATGATACACGTATACAGGTATAAAAGAAGAAACACATGCATTCTGAAAGTGAATCTCAAGCATTATAATCCTTTCTTACATATTAAAACTACTGCTGAAACATGAACTCTGCCAATAAAATCAGGCTGTTGTTAAAAGATCACAAAGGTAACAATATTATTAAACAACAGTAGAAACACAAATGATATTTATACGGAAAGAAACTATGTGTCAAAGAAAAAAAATGTTACATTTCATGATGTCGATCTACAAATTAAATTAAATGCAATAAAAAATACGGAACGTGCAAAGTCAAGTGATTTTGCAGTATAAACATGTCAGAAACGTTAAGAAGACCAAAATAAATTACGTAAACATGTTTTATGATGTTGTTCAAACTATTTTCGTTGACAAGACATTTTTTTAAAAATCAGGGATGAGATTTAAACAAAGTGCAAGGAAGCTGGAGGGAGTTTCAACATTACACAAATTTCTAGCCAGCATAACTGAGTCATTAAACAAATTTAAGAGTTATGGAAAGAATTTCTGTTGAAGGCAGAGATAACTCCATGCAACTGTAAAGTCATGCTCTAACATGCATTTTCTTGGCTAAATTATAAAATTCTTTTCACTTCCACTTCCAATTTTGTCCTGCAAACAAGAGCTCAGTTGTTCTAACATATTTCTGTAGGCTCTAATGTTCACCATTTGCTGAACTGAAATGCTGAGCTCTCTTGGAATTATAATATTCATTGTGCAGCTGAGATCCATCTACATAATTTTGTTTCTATGGAACTATATGTACAATTTCTACAATGTAGAAAACATAATCAATGCAACTGACTAAATTCCAGAAAGATGTCTGGGCATTCTGAAAAAGCTGATGACTGATGTATTTGAAATGTGCAGCTTTTGTACGAGTCTTTTGTGAACAAATTACACTGCTTTTAAAAAGTTCAAGGAAGGTGTGGAAAAAGTTTTGGTATGAATCAGTCCTAGAAATGCAATCAAGTTTAAATACAACAACTTGCCATGCAATAGAGGTGGCTACTGGTCAATTATGTAGCTTCTACAAAAGATAAAGTGAAAAAAAAAATATAATAAAATTATTAAATTGAGTCTAAACTCAGTGATGAGTAGAAAAAACAAAAAAAGAATTTTGACTAAATAAAGAAACAGAAAAAAATTCTATCTCAGAAACTAAAATAATACCAATATATTTCAAGAAATAATAAAGCTTCCTCCATAAACAGCAGTCAGATAGCAACCACAACTATCTACTTTCTGCATAGACCAGGCCAAAGAATAAGTATAACAGTGAAATCTGTTGGTTCTTTGCCATGTCCAACTCACCTTAGTGGCCAAGTAAGCTTCGTACTCCTCTTCCAGTACCGCCTGAGAGGAGACACAAAAGGGGAGAAACACTCATCAACAACATGCGGGTAGTACATGCAAGAATTGAGAATAAAACATTGGAGTTGTGGGGTTGGGGGTGGATATGGGAGGGAGGGAGGTACGAACAGTGAGTGAGTCACGTTAAAGCTTAAATCTCAAGTTATTTCCACCCCAGTGGCACAGGAGATATTCAGTATTATTAATCATTGTGTGGAGACAGACAGGGGGGGACAACCTCAGTGCAAAGGAATTACCTCCTCTTGAAAAATATGTTCGTTTCGGATTTTCAAAAGGAGGGTGAATATCTTTCTAGATATCGTTTAAGATACGGTATACAATTGCATGCCACAGATTATGAATAAAATGGTGGGCCAGTCCTCAATAATAAAGTAAAATACATGTTTTGATGTAAAAAAAAAAATTAAAAAAATAATAATGATCATTTCTTAAAATACAACATGGATCAAACACTCTCCTTCCACGCATTCAAAATGTCCATCATGGGGGGGAAAGAGGACCTATGTATCAATATAACTGTGTTTGTATCATGAAAAAAAGCTTCTCTGAATGGTAAAGAAATGACAAAGGCATGGACAGGGTGCCTGGGTATCTGTTCAATTTCACAGAAGGATAAGATTAAAATGTATTAAACCTTTCTTGCTGAAACATCTTTCGGACAAATCATTTTTTCATGTTTAACTATGCAATGTGTTGAATGCAGACAAGGATGGGGGAGGGGGGGGGGGTTGGCAGGGGCCGACGACAAGAAACGGAATGTTCTTCCGTGTTGTGAGAGTATGTTCACGTAACGTGCAGCACTCTCAGCATCTCTCAAACAACAGAGGACATACACAAATGATGTTTTCGCCCATATCAAACAAACACAAAGCCAGCCACACTCCTTAGACTCCATCCCTAACAAATCCCAAAGTTCAAAAATTCAAAGACATTAACTTTTTTTCTCCGAACACTGCAGTGTTTACAGTCGTGCACTATGAGTCTGTTATACACTTTTTATTGGATTACTGAAATATTCCGCTAAAATTTATACCGCTGCCGCTCAGTCTTCAAATACCCCTGCCAATTTATCGCCACCCCTCACAAAAAAAAGCACGGCATACAAGTAGTACGTACATGAATGAACGATCTGTGACAAAGACGAAATATTCGGAGAAAAGAAAATTTATTGCCCTGGCCGTCTGAAATCTGATTTGGCTGATCGCTGAGTTTGCCTCGTGCCATAGAGACATCGTAATTCTTTCCAAGATTATTACATATTTTGTTTTTCTTAAGTCCTTGATAAGATCAGGTGCACTGTTGCAAATAACCTCGTAATGATACAAATGGATAGCACCCCCCCCCCCCCCCCCAATGAATAACAACAAAAACGCTAAAACATTTCGGACACTGAGATACATGTCGAGCTTACACTCGTCTATTGCAGGCTGATAATGGCAAATGCAAGCAGTTGGAATGCAGCGCTTTCAAGAGAAAATAACTGGACATATTAGCGGGAGATAAGCCAGGATTACCGCTGTGACAAGCAGGTGGAGTTGAAAGTCAAGAGTGATCACCCCTACAGGATAGCTGGCAAGAACAGACGACAGATTATCTCGTTTTGGCACTAAAAAGCTGAAAGTCTCATAATTTACTGACTCCATGTGATAGGCCTTCCGCGAGTTTGTGTTCCTTTGTTTGAAAGAAGGAGAGCAATTGTATATGCACAGACAAGCACCCAGCTGCTGGTGCTAGTCAAGATGAAAAATTTTACGCTAAACATGGTGCCCTGAAAATGAAATATTCGCTGTCACTGAACTCGATCGGATTATTGTGGCACCACACCACAAGAAAAAAAAAAAATCAAATGTCGGTCTCCAATAGTAAATTCCTGTCACTCTCATTCCAAACTTCAGTATCAGCCAGTTACAAAACTCTCAGTGACTGCAAAACCAGACCACCACATCATGAAATATCATTGCAGGGCTTCTCATAAAAAAAATGTCAAAATAAAAACCTAACGCCAATTAACGATTTGCCTTAACACAATAATATATAAGCACAAAAGAGAATAGCACCAGCTTCCGACTGTCGATAAAAACTTCCATCGATGGCCACTATTCATGCCATATTTTAGAAAAATAATTTTTGCGCTACTCAACCAGGCAGTGTTGAAGAAATCTGAAGAGCAGTGTTGAGCACGAACTGCACAGGGCACAGATAAATGAAAAGAACTGACCACATGAAGCCTGATACATCTGGCTAAGTCTACACACGGCACACGATTTGGCCACCCAGTGAAAGGACACTCTGCTGATTAAGACTGAAGACAAACATACAATGTGGCAAAACGTTTCTTTCCAAGGTACTCGCCAGACATATCAACGACAACCTGACCACAGAAAGATCTCCAGTTACGATTCTGGTGATTCTATTTGGCGGTGGGCAAGATCAGAGAAACAACCAATCAAGAACACCGCTGGCATCTCACGTCACTGCTGTAGCCAGCAAAGAAAAAATTTTTTAAGTTCCACCAAGACGTACATCTCCCTTCACCACCCCCCCCCCCTCCCAATAAGAACGAGCGATAATTTTAATTAATTTTTTTTAATTAATAAAAAATTAGAGCAACTTCAATACATTTTTATGAAAGAGAAGAACTTGTTTCAGTGACTGAGAATGTTCATGCCTAATGATGTCACAAAGATCTCCGATCAGTGACGTCAAAACATTGCGATCATGTGATAGAAATTCATAGCAGTGCCGCCAATGCCACTGATTGAGAAAAAACTTCCGCCCACACCCGTCCTCAGCCTCGAACGGTCAACTTCATCTACTGTATCTCAACACAGCGTTGGTATCTGGAGTTCTAATCGCGTCGACGAAGAAGACCAAGGAAGATTTCAGCATTATCCATTACAGTGGAACGGTGTCAGATCTTTTAGTTTTGCTTACAAATACCCCCTCGAGCTATTAACAAATGGCCCGTGAAAGGCGCAAAGTGGCCGCTGCCATGCGCTGTAAAACTCAAACTCAAACTCTAAATTCAAACTCAGGATGTTAACTGTTACCGCAAAAGCAAAAAAATAATAATACAAAAACCGAAGTGTAGTTAATTCTCCTGGTCACACCTTCCTGCCATTACCATGTCTGTCTTCCTGTACACCAACATTCACAGATGAGCCAATCATAGCAGGTAATAGATTTATAGCCAGCAGAAAATCTCTACTAGCAGCCAAACCATCGGACAGAACTTGCGTGCCTCTGGCCCAGGGAAATGAAGAGACTTGTGGGCGCATCCATCACCCAAATGTCCAACTCGATCAAGTGTTGTGGACACTTTCCCTGATAGTGTAGACGATTAGGTATACCCGCTATCCGCCCACAGCCACGCCAAACATGCACTGGGCAGACTTCGACATAAATCAGACACTTTCATAAACAAGTTCGGGCGTGAGGCTAAATACACTTTAATACTTTTTTTTTTCTGAACCGAGAAGACAATGATACGTAAGAAACTGAAGAGCAAAAAAACCCTGTTGGATTTAAATTAAACTCCAAACGAGTTAGAGTCTAGTCCAAACGTGAGTTAAATCGCATCGAGACAGTCTTACAGATGACTAGAAAGTCAAGATTGCCCACAAATTTGTTGCCGCATTTATGAAACAAAGAGCATGTTAGTAGCCTTTCCACACACAAAAAAAAAAAAACGCCCGTGTTTTTAAATAGTTGAAAATAACCAGCGTGTGTCTACTTGTGAATGCAAAATGAAGAAAAAGAAATCCCACTGATGCCATCACATGTCAGTTTAAACGTTTGAAAAAAAAAATGAAGACGACACTGGGTGCCTGCGCAAACACTGTAACTCGAAATTAAAAAAAAAACATTTCGTCTTGGTAAGTACTACAAAATTTGACCTGCGAATTCCATTATCGAATTAATTGACCTTATTATTGATGAGGATTTAAATGTCGTAACAGACATCTGATACTTCATGTCAAACTTTCAAATCGCTCTCCTGTAAAATTTACAAAACTGGCGATACGGTCTTTGCGCAGGCACTCCTCGATGTGCTTGTAAACTGAAATTATGTAATTTGTGCCAGCGAAATGAAAATTCATATATTCAACACGAATTCAAAAACAATCGGGCTTCATATCAGAGGCGAACATTACTGGAAAAAAAAAAAAGATAAATTATTATATGGTTATAACATTTCACAAATTTCAGTTTCGAAAAATATTTCCTCCTCAGATAAACTGAGAATACAGCATCACCGGGTTTCCCTCCTAGGGATATAACGAACGTTCTTTGAAACCAGAAAACGATATAACGAACAGAATATTCCATCAAAGTTGAGAATGACATAGCCTACATAAATATAATAGGCTTAGGCAGAAGTCGTGAGGGAAATTAAAAACGCAAACTGTGTCCGTTCTTTGAAACCAGAAAACAAACCATTAAATTTAATTTTGGTATTTCACCGCAAGCCCAAAACTGAATTACGAAAAATAAGTGTACAGAGCAACAACTCATTATTGAAATCCAAATTTAGCATGCGCATGGTAATTTCACATCAGCCAAGCAAACAAACATGTCTACAGACGGACGAGTTCGTAAGCTCACCGACTGACCAATGAGTGACCCTTGGTGCAGGAATGCTGAGCACGTGCGCTCTGAACAGAAGCGCGTCCGAGATTAAAGTTTTATCGTTGTGACAAGTAAATAAACCGCTGGCGGCGCGAGCGCTTTACACACGACAAGGAATTACGCCGCCTTGGGGAGCAACGGTGAGCACAGACTGGGTATGGAAAGCGGGTGGGGGGTCGGGTGGCCGGTGTAGGGTGGGTGGAGAACGCGGGCGGTGATACTTTAACTGCAGGGATGGCGAGGAAAGATGTACCAGATTAAAGACGACAGAAGTGGACGGGGAAGTGAGTGGGTGGGTGGGTTTCTCCAACCCCTCACCCCCTCCCCCCCCCTTTTTTTTTTTTTGCCTGTTGAACTGTACACAAATATGAACCAATAACCTGGAAAGGCAAACGCTGAACAGAAAATGATCTACCTATAGACCTCAGATGGAGAGACGGAAGCAGTGCTTCGTTACGCTCTAGCATTCCTGGTGACAGGCCAAATTTTGGAGTTCTATTATTTCAACCACTCTCAGAAAAAGCCAGGTTCCTTGACCTAGTCTGTGAAAATGTGGCTACTCTGTACCCAACTCTAACCATGTGTTTGTTGGCTGGTTTGAAAAATCTTCAAAACTGTGCCGGAGTGTGTGTGGGAGGGGGTGAATTCTTCATCCCGTGCCAAAGATTAGGCCTGGGTCCCCGTCAGGTTGCCGACGGGTGACCGCCTTAAAGATGTCTAAAAAAAAAAAAAACAGCAAAAGATTACTCACGTTGAGCAATTCCACGAGCGAGATTCGAACCTGGTGCTTTTCGCACTCGGACTCTGCGCCAGTTCCGCCATTGTGGCAGACAACCACCTGGCCTATTTCAACTATCTATGTGTTGACAAGATGTCAGCAACTGAGACAACTATGAATTCACATGTCAAACCGGCAGGCGGGTTTTGTTGTCTAATATTACAGAATTCCAGGAACTTGGATCTAGATCAGTTGGAAAATCGACCTGGAGCTCGTACCAAGCAAGCAGCGATCTTCTTCTCGGTCAGGAGTTACACTTCATTTTGTGCCGACTTCCGAGACCAGATAAAAGTTCCCACTCCATCAGGGCAGTTAGAGATAGAGAATGCTGCCAGGGCCCAGGTTTTCCTGATGCAATGACATGCAGCTGGTAACATAATGGGGCTGGACACCGAGCGCTACCGGTCAGATCAGAGTATTTGATTACATTATTATGTTGGCACCTCTGGACTTCCTTAGGTATAGATTTGCCTTTAGAGCTGTGTTTCTCAAGTTAGGACAAGCCCACCGCCGGTGGGACTTCAGAATGGGACGCGGAGATACATACTGTATTCTAAATTTGTCCGATCATGGTAGGCAATAGGGTCCACGTTTTTGTTTGAAAATTGAAGTGGGGCGTGGGACAGAAACAGTTGAGAAACGCTGCCTTGCATGATATGAGAATGGGCTGCCACAACGGCCCTGCGATAAGGTCGGACTGAAGATAAATAATAGTATTTTGATTTTGACCCCAAAAAAAACAAAAAAACATATACTCTCGGTGAGGTGGTGGTTTGATTTGAAAGGAAGATTTCGATAACATACTACATTAAAAGAAATTCTCATTATATTCCTGATCATATTTTTAAAATACCAGAAATGAAATTGAAAGAGCGGCTGGACGCACTGATAATTTCTCATCCTATCATCCACATTATTTACAACTGAGCAACTCCAGTGCGTAACCGAGATTGGTCCACGTCTGTAGGGGAAAAACAAACTAATAAATAAAGTCTCAAAATTTTACACCATCCTTATTTTCGATTTATGAGTTGTTGGTTTTTGTTCTCCTCCCAACATATTTAAAGGAAGGGTGGTTAGGTAAGCGACATCATGGTCCAATGTTACGAGCGGGCAACAGCAGGAGTTTCCCCACTGTAACAATGTTTACAACACTGGCACATTCTGAATGTCACATTTCAGACTTTAGTGAGATAAATTTGTAGTGGGCGGAGTAGGTCGAGCAATTCCCAACAAAATATTGTACACGTACACTGTCGAGGATTATGAGGATAACGCAGGTGAGTTCAGCTCTAGAACACTCTTCCGCAAAACCTATTTTAAGATACTTTCCACAAGAGACCAATTACACAGAGCATTCTTGGCATACTGGTCCACTTTCACAAAGGCAAGTGATCCATCTCGCTCAGTGACTTGAGGCGTGGCCTTCGTTATCACGAGGGCCATGCTTGAGGTAACTCAAGCCAAGTAATGGCACCGTGACACAAATCTCATTGAAGTGAATGAAACATTTCTTTCAATTTGTCTAATTGTTCCGTTCCCGGTCGTGTTCCGCTCTCTTACCGCTAATTACAAGGACATACGACAGCCGTGCCTAAGCAAACAGAACATATTTATAACTCAGGAAGTTCTACGCCGTCTTCATTTTTTCGTCGTTTTTCCCCCCTTGGACTCCGATCACACATAGAACTTTCACCTACACAGAGTGCTGATTTCACAGAAAGTG
Source organism: Onchidella celtica (assembly GCA_963931925.1). Lineage (NCBI taxonomy): Eukaryota > Metazoa > Mollusca > Gastropoda > Systellommatophora > Onchidiidae > Onchidella > Onchidella celtica. The sequence goes on from OZ007572.1 coordinate 60,400,525, forward strand.
ACAAACCCCGGAAGCAATTCACTGTCTTCCTTTAACCTTCAGTTTTCTCCATCTGTTCACTCCCCTAAGGCACCAAAAAGACCGTTATTCTATTTCTTCCCAGCGACATTAAAAAACGTTATATAACAGCGCCAACATTCACAACAACTGCAGCAAACAAACTCGGGCATAAACATCTTGCACAGTCTGCACTGCACCTCGTTCGACATCGCCTACAAGTCACGACGTTCCTACCAACGGGGCTCACTCTACGTGCAAAGATAACGTGTACAATGGGACCGCTCTTACAAGGATGAAGTGATTCGTACTCCATCCCATCTTTGATACATCTTCTTACTAGATGACACGTGGCTCTACGTGATCGAATCGGGAGAAATCTGCACCTACAGACAGTATCGATCTAAGCGTTACCTAATTAAGACAATTCAGCATAGCATTACTGTGAAAGGCGATCTACAATTACGGCTTAAAGTAACTTTCAGAACAGAAACTATGTCGTAGTTGATTTATTCTGTTTCTAACCAGTATACTGCCAATACCCCTGAAGTTACACTGGATCGCAGAATGCCTATTATCTTGCACATGACGGACTCTCCATTTTTTCCATCTTCTTCGAAGTTTAAGACACATAATTACACTACTGTCGCCGTGTTTTAGAACATCATGATCCCTGTCTGGCTTGGCAGCATTGACAGGTCCGATAGCTTGGCAAAGACCATGAAAATAAACGAGATAAAAATTCATTCTGTATGCTGTGGACAGTGGCGGACCTACATTTTTGGGACCCTGGAACTTGAACTGTTATGGGGCTCCTATGCAACCAGAAACAATACATTACTAGGGCAACATCCAAAATTCACTTACTACAAAAAGTTTCTTCAGGGCCCCTCGGCCTCCAGGATCAGAGGCCCTAAAGTTTAAGCTTCATTAGTTCCATAGAAGATCCGCCACTGGCTGAGGGGAGGAAAATAATCTACGGTCGACATGATCTCAGCCAGGCAAAGAGGAATCTTTGCTTGTAAGTCAAACATGTCGCTGGCAGCTTCATTAGAGCGATGGACGGCTTACTACAAACGCTGGGGTGGACTTAAGTGCTGCCGGACTCCGGTTCGTGGAGCCAGCTCTTCAACCAAACATGGTTCCGGCAGTTGGTGAACATACTTCTTTCTGACACGAGGTAAGCACGGCGCATCGGGGTAAAACTCACCAGTTATTGCAATTACAGTGGGACATTGAGGTGGCTTGAAAAATCTCCGGCTGGGCCAACTAAATTCTAGAAATCCGTCCATTTCATCACCAATTCACTAAACTACCACTGAAGACCAAGCAACACCAACAACAAAAAAACACAAAAAAACGGGTTCCTCCAATATCTATGTCAAAACCTGCAATATCTGACTTCCGTATGATCAAACGCCCTCCGTAGTTTGGGATGTGTATGGGAGAGGGAGTGGGGGATGGGGAAGGTAGCTCATAAGAAGAGGATACAGAAGAATTCCCTTTCATTACAATCATGCCTTTTGCTATCTTGCTCTGAAACGGACCATTTTTCAGGGCCGACAGGCATTCGAACACAACTAAACCAAACTAGAATACCACCCCCCCCCCCCCCCCAACTGAAAGAAAGATGAAAACATACAGGACTTGTGTTGGACATATTTATGATGTGAAAATGCCCACTTAATGGGCATTCTGACCCCCGCACACTCGGACAATCCCCAGAGTGAATTATCTGAAAATTGCTCCGTGCCAGAGATCGCCCTGGACAGGGAATCCCAAGGCTTTTGGGTGGACAAAAATAGAACATTCCAAGAAAATAAGCGTAGCAGGTAAACTAATTACTAGTATCAGGTAAAATAATGCAGACCTGGTTCACGCCCTTTCCAGCTGTTAAACTTTCAGATGCCTGAAGCTTTTCAGAAGTTCTATCAAGAAAGTTTTCTTCATTTACGATTTGTTAGTGGCCCCCCCCCCCCCCACCTGTGACCCTCACCCGACTCCTTTTTTTAAATTAAGAGTTCCTTTTCCCTTGCTTTCAAATTTTATAAAATAATTTTATTTTTTTTTTACATATATCAGAATCGATTTTTTAAAAATGAAAGTAAGGGTCAGGAGCGAAAGTTATGGCTAGTTCAGCAGTACAAAATATATCTCATGAGGTAAAAAAAAAAAAACTGTCTAGATCTATGCCGATGAAGGGTCAAGAATCTCAATATTCGGAACTGAGCAGGTGATTGCGCATTTTCCAGTAAACTTCAGCTGAAGGATCCTCAAATACCCCCCTCTCTCTCCGTCCCTCGTAAAAAAAAAAAAGAACGAAGTGAAGGCAACACTTAGCCATTTCTCATCCTCACTGACGTAAACAACCGATATGGCGAGCAAACTTCCCGCTTAAATAACATAAAATCCACTGGGGCAAAAGTTTGCCAAGCTCTTCGAAACATTTCATCGTAGTGCCACGGTATTCCAAAATCTGTTACAAAACTATTTTGGGACCACGATACACTAATCAAAAATAATTATAACAGGTGAAGTAAGATCTCTTTCCGCCAGCAGGAATGGAGGCCACAGTGACATGCTCTGCAATTTCATTCATGTTTGCATACGAACTTGTAAAATTAATGAGCTTGGTTCCTTTCCAGACTTTTGTCTAGATGCATTTCGTTTGGTTATTCGCACGGGGCAAAAAAAAAAATGACGACTTCATTAATATCATGTGCAATAAAATGGAAATTTCGTTTGCAGTTTACTCCCTTATTGTCTCAAAAGATCAAAATTGCACATTTTATAACACAGACATAAAACTATTTTCAGGACCCAGTTTACAGAGATCAGTGCCGTATGTGTTCCAATAATGTGCTGTTTCAAACAATGATAAATAATTAAGAGCATACTTTTTACAGGTCTTCATTATTTTTCTGACGCTCTCTTTACTGAACTATCTTTGCACTCTCTCTGCCGACCACATTCTTAAGGATTACTGCTGTTTGAAAACTCCTACATCTGCGTGTGTCTAACTGTACAGTTACTACCCGTTTTTTTCCCTCTCTAATCTCTGTATTTACCATGGAATCACCAGCAGTACCTGGCAGTGTTGTGGGCCAAGGTGGACAACACTGGGGAAAGTTACTGTGCAAGGCGGATTGGATGAAAGAATGCCGGAAATAAAAAAAAAAGTCATATGGTGGGGGGGGGGGGGGGGGGGAAGTCAGTTACCCATTTTATGAAAAACAAAAAATCCATCTATAGGACTAACTGGCCAGGAGAGCTCCTAGACTTCTGTTTCCCATTACAGGGTGACCATGGGGCCACAAATGAACTAAATTATCTGAGCAAATGAAAATGAAAATTGGATCTGGACAGAAAGTAGAGGCATGGAAGAACTAAGGGGTCACTTCGTGGGAGTCAGTGGAAAGTAGAGCGTCTTAACGCTTGGGCACACTAGGCAGTTGCCCAGGGGCCCAAAGTGTTTAGGGGGCCCGGGCCCCATGCATGCAAATTTACACTGGTTTCTGAAACTGGGAAGAAAAGCCTATTACTATTACTTTACCCAGGAGCCATTAGTGTTGTTCAGACTGCCCAGGACTGGAAGATCAGCCCCGGTGGAAAGTGCAATGCTTAAATACATACGTTCAAAATAATTCTTTCACTCTCTGGACAGAAACAGTTTGACAATCTGCCAGTCTCAAGTACCACAAACTCCCCGATTTCAGGACGAAAACAAAACAATGCAATACAAAAGTATGGAAGAACACCTGCACGAAGATTTAACCCTGCCATGGGCCTAAGGAATTTCAGACAAGACAGAGACATCCCATGTAAAGAATTTCTAGAAGCATCACAGAATTGTTGGTATTTATAAGCCAGAAGCTTTTGTTTTGAAACTGAAGTTTGATTTGAAGAGAACTGATTGTGGTAAAGAGCGCCACACCGACCACAATAGAACAGTGTGAGCACTGTGGGGGGACAGAGTTTCACACACACTCACACACTGAGGGAGTTGTAACACAAAGCCAAACCACGTGAGCTGCTTACCTGTACGGTGTAGGCACCATTGGGGATCAGTTCACCACCAAACTTGATCTCAATGGTGTAGGGGCCGGGGAACTGTGGAGTGAAGGAGATGGAGAAAGTGCCGTCCCCTTGTTCGATGATGTCAATGTCAATGTCACTGCCACTGGGCGAGCGGATACGACAGGTGACCTTTCCAACTCCGGCCTGAGCAGCATCCACAGTGATAATTGTCTCCTTGTTGACAGGTACGGTGCGGTCATCACCATCTGAAGAAGAAAGAAAAAAAAGTTTTCAATCATCATGAAACTAAACACTAGTGGACATCCACAGCTATGATCAATGCACATCTTCAGTACAAGCTAGGTCCTACTACAAGAACAATTTGGTAACATTAGATGATACTGAACACGGAGCAAAATCTTATTGTTTTACTCTTTGAACCACAAGAAGGCTGGCAGAACACTAGGGCTGTACCCTTAGCAAAAGGACATAACTCTTAAACTATTGCTGATATGAAGTACTAAAAAATTTTATGTAACATATAAAATTATGAATTCTATCCCCTAACGCACTGAAAACTTCCCTCAGCCGACTGTCAACTTTACACAACAATAGAACCAAAATGAAATTCATCTGAAGTCTATCAATATTTTCAATAACACAGTATAAGTTCCCTCAAAATCCACATCACTTTGCAAAGCAGGCAACAAAGCATCGTCACATTTTTCTAGCACAGAAGGCCAAACAACATGCAATCAACTGCTTTTTCCGTCACATCTTGCTGCAATGGTGCGGAATGAGCTAAGACTTGTATGCTGTTACTTACGAACAATTCTGCATTTGCTGGCATCCCCAGTGGGTGTGGCTTTGACATTGAAAGGTGAGCCTGGGGCATCCTGTTGTCCGTACTGTACGGTGACATCATAGACCCCAAGATCCTCAGGAGTGTAGACAACATCGTAGGTACCATTCTTGTTGTCTTGGACAAATGGGCGGATGAAGGTGTCATCTGGACGCTGTGGTAAAAATATCAAAGTCAGCACTTCCACTTTGCAAATTCTAGTAAGAATGGGGACTATTGACAGACAACTGTATGCTTTTCATACTTTTGGGTACAAGTCCACCGCTTCTCTTGAAAGAGTGTATGGTCATTAAAATGGTGAGTGTCCGTGGTAGGGCATTTATATTCTACAACTTCAGTAGCATTTTGCATGGATTATTTGACTGTTTTATTACAAAAATGAATTTCATATAATCATACTATTTACAAAATCATAGTATAATGGAGCTAGAAGGTGAACATGTAGTCATTTAAAACTTCATGACTATGCGATCAAAAATTATGAAACTTGGTGTACTGTCACTTTTTGATGATAAGTTGCGTGGACACATTCATTTCGGACAAAAATCAGTCTTTAATATTGTTTGTTTGAGGTTTTTTTTGAGCCACAAAAGTTCAAAAGTATTTTCGTCGAGTAGAATCAAAAACCATGATCAGAAATTTTGTCCCTGACCTCTCTTTACACATCCCTGGTCGAAAGTCAACGTAATCACATTCTGTGTATTCCTATGTAAGTTGTATTAGTCATAGCATGCAATCCAAATGTCTCTTTTAATGTAACCTAAGTCTAGATATATACGATTGGGCTTCCTGCAAAGAATCTGCAAGATTTATCTTGCGTGGGTCGGCTTGTAAAACCAAATGTTTTCATTCACTACGTAAACTGAAAAGTGTACATACAATGTGTGCAGCCCCCCCCCCCCCCCCCCCCCCCCAAATTCCTTTGCTTACACCAGTCCCCCTCAACTCTGCCCCTCTGAGCATACTTAGTTCATGGACCAGCACTAAAGTCATTTATCCATGCAATCAATCTTATTATAAAAAAAGATAGTGGCGGAGTAATTCATTGTGGTGCAATTTTGACCCTTTTTTTGCTCAACGCTACAGCCTAAATGACAGATTCAACAATGATAAAGTTAATTTTCCAAAGTGTCAATTAATACAGTCCAATCGCTTTTGTATCGACCAATTGTACTGATTGGTGAACGAAAGAAGAAGAAGAAGAAGATACAATGATCTTTGTTTTGGCTCCCTGAAGTAAGCCCACCGCACCGGAAACGATGTATTAATATGCGTTCAGTTCGGTGCACAGCATTTCCCTACCAGAAAGGAATGCGTAGTGCTCTGGTGCGCATAAAATCTGTAGTAAGTCTGTAGACTATGGGAAAATTTCTAAACCAAAAAGTAAGAGAGAGAGAGATATGATACGGTGGGTTCATGGGTTTATCCCAGACAATGCCAGGAACTTCATCTAGATTTAGTATCTACAAAGAAAAAAAAACAATTGCTAAAAAAAAAAATTTGAAACAAACTGTTCCTAGCCAGAACTGATCTGAACTACAGACTAAGTAATTTATACAAAGCTGTCAATTCTGACCTTGACAAAGACATCCAGGCCGGCATCCCCTGCCTCACGGGTGTCCACGTTGAAGGCAGCTGGCATGCTGGCTGGGGTTGTCCCAGCAATACCTGGTCCAGACACTTTGACCTTGCTGGCATCAACACCTGGCTGGGCATTCACACGGAATGGGCTGGGAAATGGAAACATTGGTATGTTAAATCAACAAAGCTTAATAATAATGGCTAAATGACACAGGACTTTGATACTGCATTCATTTGATCCAGCCATTAAATAATCCTCTTTATTCATGCTGATCACAAAGAACATCAGCCTATGAAAATTTCCTGCAATTATTGGCAAATTATGATTTATCATAACCTTTTCCAAGACACAGCATTCAGATGTCTTACTTGGAAAATGGAAAAACTGATTATACCTTTAAACTTGGAGAACTATTCCTGGAAACTTTTGTCTGAAACATTTTCAAAACGTTGATCATTAAAATCCTGGATTCACTTGTTAAATATGGATACTTTTTTAATTTCCTCATTACGTAACAGTACCTTAGAATAAACGCTGAAAAACTGCTTGCATGGTTACCTGTGCTGAGTTCGACTTCAGAGACCATAAAGGCATTTGGAATGATGTATTTGTTTCTGAATGACATCAATTAAATTCATTCTTACAGCATTTACCTGGAGAAACTGATGTTCTAAGAAATTCCTTAAAAACCAGCCACCATTTGGGTAATGCAGTAATTTTCTTGCCAATTTACTCACCTGCCAGGTACGTTCTGGTTGGCATATTTGACATCCACCTGGCATGGACCTTCGGCGCTGGGGACATAGGTGGCCTGATAGATACCATCACCAACTGGTACAACCTCTGCTGGTCTCTTTGCACCTAAGATATTCAGAAATTAACTATGACAATGATGAAATTTAACAGGGAATCTTGAAATTTTAGGACAAATGAAGGAACTCCGGAGATATCGTGGGACCATTAGCATTACGTATCAAATATCATCAAGTGTATCAGCTTCATAGTATGTTATACTTGACATGGGGAAAGTGTTCAGTATCAGAGAGCCAGAATCAACCAGTTGAAGAGATTACAAACATTAACTCTTTGTCTGCCAACAGACGATGAATCGGTTCTTCCGCTGGTCACGTTAGTGCCAATCATGCGATGTTTTGGTGCACAAGAATGCTAGACCATTTTGTTTCAGGAAGAAAGAAAGTTGACTTTCTTTTCAAAGTGTTGCTGTACTTAGCCTTCATTCATCTCCCCCACTATTTTCTTCCTGTAATGGCAAATGTGGAAAAATTCAGGGCACCCAAAAAGCTAAGAGATTATAAATCCCTTGCTAATATACACTTTGCTGGATCACAATAAAATTACACAGGAACATTTAACTTTACACCAGTGTGCCAAAATATTTCATGAAAAGACCAAACATGTTCTTTAATGGCCTGAATAAAAAACTGTTACATTTCCAGACCAGGCATGTAGGAGGCCTTTCTGGAATGAGCAGGGAATCCCATACAGAAACTACTCGCACGTGTAATTGTTGCATCGCATAGCTGCAGAGAACCAGATCTACATATTGCACAGCCTTAGTTCATGTTTGTTCCAATCCACTTTTGGCACAACTGAGAAATTCGACTTGAAAATTTGTGGCTTTAGTATTATGGTAAGGTGTAGAATAAATTGGTACTACGAAACAGCTTCATAAGTGCCACAACACGTTTTAAACAAGCGTATAAGAATGCTTTTGTTATACCTCTTCTACATACTACAACATCCTCTTGTTTTTCAGAAAATGAAGATCGAACAAACAAGAACTAAGGTCACGATATCCTGGATGAAAAATACTTGGAATAAAAAGGCCAAAAAATCAGAAAACCAATGAAAATCATCAAACTAACATCCCTGTCAGACTTTTTACCAAGGCATCACCAGCCAATTTTGATCAGCCGATTAATTGGATGGTGAAGTCACAGCAGTGAGTTCCAGTAAGATCCAACCAGTTGGTTGGCGTGCAGGTTTTCATTGAAATTCAGGTGTCGCGATGTTACCATGCAACTTATCAGCCAATCAAAATCTACTGATGCTGCCTAGGCTTAAAAGCTTGAAAGCTATTGGTTCCTACAAAAGGAAGAAGGAAGTTATTCACCTGTGCTATCAGTGTAGGTAACCTCTAGTGGTGCCTCTCCAGCTTCTGATGCATCAACAGTGAAGGTTGCTGGGGCATGAGCCTTGACCTGGTTACTATCCAGACCTGGACCATAGCATTTGACCTTGGCTGGGTTCACAGGGTTCTTGATATCCACACGGAAGGGGCTGCCTGTAACCGGGGAATATTGAAGGCTTTGAAATTAAGAAAGGTACTAGGAAAGCCCCAGAATCTATATAGACCTACCAAGTAAATGGCCACTTCAATACAGAAGATAACAGAAGAACGTGTTTGCCCTCTGCAATTCCCCACAACAAGACATTATAGCTCGATGTGTACCATATTTTACTAAGGTTCCATGCGATGTTATTTCATGTAATAAGCCTGTTATTGAGCTATGATGTGTTTGTGTAATGATGTGTCAGATATGTGTACCACGTATGTGCTGTTAAACACTCCGTTAAAGTGAATTTCCCTCATGGGATAATACAGTGATTTTTATCTTATAAGAGACGCCTCAAAGGGCACGTTCACCCATATTGTATAAAGGGAAACAAACTATCAGTTAGTTACAATTTCTGTAGACAGGTAAATGCAAATACAAAACACTAAGAATTCACGGGTCACATAATGTACTCCATGTTTATTAGGCTTCCATTTAACTGGACTGGCTTTTATGGCCAAACCTGGCAGGAATTACTTTTTCGTAACAAAAAATTATTTCTCCCACCCTTCCTCACACCCTGAATGCAGGTCCGTCCTATAAAATAAGGGACGGCTGGCAGGTGTGTAAATATAATGCCTATTTCAATGGCAATGTGGTATATATCTGAGATTTTCAAAATGACCAAGAAAGGAAAAATAAAAATTGCTGCTTAGCTTGAAAAGGTGATAACAACCTCCATTCTGAGTAAAAAGAAAAGGTTAAAAAAAAACAACCCAAATAACTGAGACCATACATTTATCTGTGATATTATCTTATTTGGTAGTATCTTGAATCTTGCCTTTCATGTGTCTGTGCTCCTCTCTTAAATGAGAAAAATTTAGGAGGTATACTTTAATATTCCAAAGCATCCATTGGTGATGGTCAGAGTTTTGAGGATTATTCGTCCATTCGGTACTGGAAAGCTCTTAACCTCTGATCTTCAACGGATTACTTCCTGACATGCTATGACATGATCAAGTGCGGAAAGTTAGTTTTCACTCACCTGGGATGTGCTGTTCATTGAATTTGACTGCAATATCATAAGGTCCAGCTTTGGTAGGCTGGTAGGCAACCTGGCATGTTCCATCATGGTTGTCCTGGCACTGCATGGGAGTCTCCACTGGACCCTCAATACCCAAGCCAAGTCCACCCTTGCCGGCTCCTTTCATGTCTACAGTGAAGACTGCTGGTTGGTCAGTTAAACCTCCTTCCAAACCTGATCAAAGTGGACAGGATAAAGTCACCGTGTTCTAATTACTGGAACAGTCACTGCGTATCATTTTTAAGGCAAAAAAACAACTCATCACAGCAAAGCATTTTCAAGCTCAGGAAACATCAGCAAAATGATAAAACTGTGGCTGAAGTGACATTTATATTAAGTAATTTTAAATTATATAAATGTCACTTCAAGCCACAATCTTTCTGTGCAATTGAGCAATTTCTCAAAATCCATTTTGCATCATCTCCTTTTCAGACTGACATATGCAGTGTTATTGAAAAGGAGTGTAACTGACGAGCATAAAATGTAAACTTGTCATTTCACTCTTTGTGACAGGCTATCTTTATGGGCCAAACCATCTGTATGGATATTAATTTTGAAAATTGTTAATAGTAGTACTTTCACATGGAATAAAATACGATCGCATAATGCTCACATACATCTTCCACATCTGATGGAGGCTATGCAATATACAAAATGTTAAGTTAATATGTCGTCACTACAACAGTATTCTATGGAAATCCCAGTTTGCCCACCTACCTGGACCATAGGCCTTGACTTTGCTGGCATCAGCCCCAGGGATGGCTGTGACGGTGAAAGGAGCCTCAGGAATGGGCAAGTCTTCATAGGTCACATCAATCTTCTGAGGGCCTGTCGTAGGAACAGAACAAAACACAAACAATATGAGCTGGAGATTAAAAACAAAACAACAAAATGCATCGACGATTGGCAACCAGAATGTTTTATGTCCAAAATGGTCAAACTGAGAAAAACTAGTTGAAATTTGTAATTTTACTGAAAAGACATACATATGCATATTGGACAACGAAAGAAAGAATGTTTACTAAAAAAAAGAAAAAAATCTGGAAATCAGGAAGTTTTTGAAGGATTCTCATCCCAGCTCCTCATTTTCATAATTTCATATCTAGAAGTTAGAGACTTACTACGAAAAAGCAAGACGACAGACAGAAAATAATAGAATGATAGGACAGGAAGAGACCCTACCAGAAGCACTCACCAACCATCTGCCTGGAAGTTAGAAATTGACAAAATATCATAAAAACCACAGAAAAACTATGGGGTCGTAGCAGGGCTATAAGCAAAGTCAAAATTGGGCAAAAAGAAAAAGTTGTATGTAGCAATGCCTTGCATGAGAAATTAAACCCAAACGATACAAAGCAAACCTGTTTCGCTTCGATTCTATACATTTCCTGTTGAAATCTTTTATTGTTCGATTTTTTTCACTTGACAAAGGCGAAAGCCGAAAATTTTGTGTATTTTCTGTCTTCTCTTCAGTTGCTTTGTATCATTTGGATTTTACTTCTCACGCAGGGCTTCGCTACATACAACTTTTTCTTTTTGCCCAATTTTGACTAGAAGTTAGAATGAATGTAACAAACCTTGTTCAAAGGGTGTGTACAGCACTTTGTAAGTGCCATCTCCATTGTTTGTGACCACAGTGTCATTCTTCTGACCGCTGGGGCTGGTCACAATAGCTTTCACTTTGCCCTGGGCCTGGGGATGCACAGATCTGGCATCCACAGTGAACTCATTGGGGCAGTCCAAGAACACACCTGGCAAAAGAACAACATGGCTTTGATGACTATAAGTGCCAAGGCGGGACAGTTATGATTTTCATAATCCATGTTACTTTAAGATCTGATTGTTGTAATCTTTTCAATCATCAGTGTGAGTCTGGAATAATGAAACCTATCAAATTTATAAAAATAACCTAATTTTCTCTAATTTGACAAGAGGCATTAGAAATCCCAATTCATGACTATACACACTGCCTATGCTTAAATGGTTAAAAGGTCAAGAACATGAAATGACAAAATTACATTCACCAACAGGAGTGAAATACTGAAAGAATTATTCAGTCACAGTAAAATGGTGTTTTGTCTGAATATTAACATGAAGCTTTATGTTCAAAATCCAGAATTAATCAAATTACAGACTGAAAGATTTGCTATATCAAAAACAAACAAAAAGTCATTAAGAAAGTCTACTCAGGTTTTGAACGTCACCACCGCAATAATCTACTCTCAGTCGAAGTTAATCAAAAAGGACCAATTCATGCAACTTACTCTTCAAGGGGAACTAATCACTTTGCACCTTTCAACTGAATGATTGCCTCCCTTGATTTAACCTGTAACTCCATGGCAAAGTTCTCTATTTGAAATCAAGATTTTCACATACAAGGGCAATGTTCATGAACACATGAACACCCACTACTAAAACAGTAATGTACCATCTGATGGTTTTAATGACCCATGTATATTTTTACTCTGGATCATCTACAGTCTGGAACTAACTCGCATGCACTAAATGTTGCATTCTCTAATTAGCTGTGGAAATAAAAACAATCAATGCATTCCTTTATATTCACAAGAAATCAAACACAACAAAACATCATCAAGGAGGGAGAGCAGGAAAAAGATGAAAAAAACCCAAAAAACAGGAAGATCTCAAATTCATGCTTTGTATAGTGAATAGACTTTTCTACGTGAACTGACTAATGATAAAGCATGCTAGAAATCTGGGCTGCCGGTATAAATATTTTCTTTTTTTTTTCTTCTCTTCTACAATCATATGATCATGCTGGTTGTTGGGATACACAGTGACTAGGAAAGACACAGAAAACACTCAAAAAACAAAGTCATGAGCAAAAACACTTCAAAAAAGACGGTTTGGAAGAGATTCAGTCATAGGAAAAAGAAAAAACGACACAGAGAAATAAGTGCTAGCCAGTAATGATAATATGAAATATCATTCCTTTTGCAGTGATCACAAAACTCAAAAGCTCTGTAATGAACAATCAGAGTATTAATCTGTGAGTAAAATATATGTGGATGAGCATTCCAACAAGTCATTCCATGAAAGATGGGTGTTTGCACACTTGGACACCATGCTCTGCTGAGGGTATGGTCTTTACCAGCTGGGTTTAGGCCAGGTCCGTATGCTCTGATACCACTGACATCCAGACTAGGTTTGGTGGGTTTAATGTTGGCCTTGAACGGAGAGCCAGGGATTGGACGGTCACCATAGGAAATATTCACATTGTAGTTGCCGGGCACTGGTGGGGTGTACGTAACCTCACAAGTTCCATCTTTGTTGTCCTTGCACTGGATGGGAGATTCAGCAGGTCCTTCAACTGAGAGTCCGATACCTCCAGGTGACTTCTCCCCTCGGGTGTCAATCGTGAACACTGCGGGTTTAGTGGCTTCTCCGCCGGACAAACCTGGACCATAAGCTTTGACATTGGGTGGACCTTGGATAGCATCAACATGGAATGGAGACTCGTTCAGTGGAGCTCCGCCATAGCTCACATGGACTTGATGGGGTCCAGGTTCCAGCAGGGCAAAAGTGGCTTTGGCCCCGTCACCAGTGGGCGTTGTTGGCACATCCAGGATTTGGTTAGTGGGTGACACAATCTGTATCTTAGATTCAGCCTTGGGCAGACCTCTGGCAATGATGCCAATGTCTCTGGGCTCTCCAACCGGCATGGCTAAAATAGTGATTGGGCATTGTAACACACGCAATTGTGAAGTACATAAACAAACTATACAGTGACTTCAGGTCTGGGGAAAAACAGTGCTGACTTCACTACATTGTTGAATGGGCAAATGAAGTGATAATCAATTGGTGAAATTCAAAGTCATAAAATTGAAGATGGTGAAGTGTGAAGGAAAAGAGACACAGCAAAAATAAAGACCGTTGCTAAATTCACAGTACTGAGAGACTAAACTGCTTGAAATGTCCCAAAGTCCAGTGATGAACACAGAAAATAGTACAGGAGGAGTGAAATAATAAGCAGCTACTTGTAGAATGAAGTTTGAAGAAAAAAAGTGGGATAAAAACCTCACATCAAAATGGAGCAAACAGAAGAAGCCAAACACCACATACAGGAGAATGTTTGAACCAGGAAAACTAAATTGCATATTGATTGACAACATTTAAATGACCACTAAGAACTTTCCTTCTCCTGACATGGTTCCTGCACATTTTAGGTAATGATTTTTCAAGGCTAAAATATTAACCCTCGCAGTGTTTGGGCCATCATGGGGTTTTTCTCGCTGTCCACTATTGATAATAATTCAATATCATGGTCCTCTCTTTCCGGGCCCCAGCTGCTAAACCCATGATATCGTGATCATGTCTCCCTTGTTCGCCAATGACAGGCTACTATTCATGCTACCACTTCCTCGGGGCCTAGCTGATAAACCCACAATATTGTGATCTGTGACATAGTTTTCTAGTTTTAGTGCTTAAATTGCAGACTTTTCCTGAAGCTTGCCCAAGCCTTTCAAGCCAGGGCAGATTTCCTTATCACCGCGAGGGTTAAATCCAGTTACTGGATAGAATATCCCCCCACTTTTTCAAACTTTCATACACCCAATGAGAATTCCATTGTTATTCCAGGGCCAATCCTTTAATTCCAGGGCGTTTCTCGAATTTCTAAATTCCAGGCTTTTCCATGGATCCCTTGACTCCCAAAGCTGTGTCGGAACCTGGCCTGTTCTGATTTATCTTACATTCTATACAGTCTGTAATAGTCACTGCTTGGTGACATGACTCTTGTGACTCAATACCCACCCTGGGTTTCACAACAGGCTGTTGTTAAGGGAACGTCGTAATTTACATGACAAGCCAGGCTGAACAGTGAACACAACTCCGTATTTTCTTTATTTGGCTTTGTAATTTGACTATACGCCCTTAACAACATTCTTCACAATTATAATTTTCTAGCACAAAAGATGACTGGCCAATCACTTGCATGAGCATTGACATGTTCTTTTATTTTATATCACATCTGAGTAGCTTAGACAGCTTTGGATTTCAGCTATCAAAAATTAGAACTATCATGAAGTCATCATTACTGATTACTAACAAGAGTCAGAAAGACAAAGGATCAGTCTGGCAGTGAACTGCAGACAGAAAAGACTATACAGTGATAAAACTTGCAATAGAATTAATTGATACTTACTCTTCTCCAATCCAACAACCTTGACCTTGCTGACATCAATGTGTGGCTCAACCTTGACCTTGATGGGGCTCTGTGGCACTTCCTTGTTGGCAAAGTACACAAGGACAGTGTACTGACCAGGGGTCTTGGGCTCATATTCAACCTTGAAAGTTCCGTCCTGGTTGTCGCTGGTCTTGACCGGCACATCCACACCACGCTCGTCAGTCACACCAACAGCCACGTCACCTATTCACAGACAAAACATGAAATCACAATGTCGCACAGCATGGTGGAAAATTGAAAAAAATGACGCCGGAGGAAAATCAGATGCAGCACATGGAAGTCCGTGCCTAAAAAGCACAGCATGTTACAATTTATGCCACTTTGAAAGAAATACATGTACACTTTTTAAATACAAAAAAGAAGAGAACACATCTTCATGTCCAGGAGAACCTGTTTCAAAGTGGCTGTCCCATTACTTCATTTTGTTCGTTATTACTCTGACTTGTATGTCTTGAACACTTGAAGATCTCCGCGGAATTTTCACCCAGCAGGGGAACTAATATCTCGCTTCAGCTGAAATTCTCTATCAAAGTTGACAATTTTCATCTCCGACACAGGTTATGGCCTCCTGTCTCGTCGCAAAGTAAAATCTATATAAACATTTGTTACATCCTCGGTACAGTGTCTTGTGTAGTAATCTTAAAAGTTTACGTCAAAGATATCCTCATGATCACTGATAATCTGTATTTTGATGGCCTGAATTCTAAATAAACAAAAATCAGTTCAATCGTAAAAACCACAACAAGCTTTCTGTCTACAAGGATCTTCTTTGAATTTTTAAAAATTCTGTCTTAATTGCACCAGTTCTGAGGTTTCTTTTCACCAGAAGATGGTCCTTGGAGACTCGAGGCTTGTCATTTTTCCTCTTCATTTCTGATTCAATATAATATTTCTTCTTTTTTCTTTCTAACACAGGGCTTTGTAACATACGATCTCTTCGCATTATTTGCCATAATTTATCTTTATTTCAAGCACTGCTGCCACCTCACAGATTTTCTCTGTTTCTTGTTTTTTATTTTGTGACTGACCTGGTCCAGCTTCCTTGCAGTCCACAGTGAAGTGAGTTGGAGTGAATGTTTTGACACCTTTCTCCACACCTGGGCCGTAAACTTTGACCTTTGATGGATCGCTGGGCTCAGACACAAATACCTAGAGTGATAGAATAGGACATGGTCACAATTTCTTTCTGGCAAAGCTTGAGCACTGAACTGGTAAATGGCCTTTCAAACTCTACTGAACTGGTAAATGGCCTTTCAAACTCTACTGAACTGGTAAATGGCCTTTCAAACTCTAGCATCATTTTCCTAACTCGTTCGCTACCATAAGCCAAATATTCTGCCCATACGTTTTCGCTTTGCTACTGAAAGCCAAATATTCAGCTTGACTGGACACTGATACTCCAACACTTAATATCTAAGCCAAACGTTTGAAATATCAAAATCCTATCCTTGTTCGTCAATTTTCCTTTATTCAAATGTATAATATGTTCTGTCATGTGTTCATAGTGAGTGAAAGAAAAAACATTTTTGAACCAAAACTAAATTTCAAACTGAATAGTGTTGAGGGTTCCCGTCCACACCCATAAAAGTTACCACAGGGAATGAAATTAAGTTCTTCAGTTACACTATACTGTAAACCTGTTCCAGAACAGGTTTGTCCAACACAGAGTCCACAGACAAGAATCCAGCCCTCCGAGCTCTTTTATCTGGCCAGATCAACTCAACTTAACAAGCCTCTTCAGTTTTTCTGAACAAATCTATTTTTTTTAAAAGATTTTAAAAAGACTGTAGTCTACTTAATTCATCCTGTGGTAAAAGATTTTAACAGCTAAAAGTGGGTGGCCAACAGTGAGACTAAAATTTGCATTGTGGTCCTTATTAAAAAGAAAAGTTGGACACCTCTGATCATGCCGATGTTTTCCATTAAACATTAACACATGCAAGATCTAAGTATGAAATTTAAGTCAGCTGCACTTCTTCATAAAAACTTCTTGACATTAAAAACAAAGCTAGCCATGTGGGTTAAGGTACATAAAGAAAAAAGTTATTTCCTATATACATGTATTTGAACACAAAAGTCTTTGCTATCATAATAATCTCTCAATAACCCACAAAGTAATGAAACTGTTCTCCTTCATAGCTTTCGCCAAGCTCCGTATGAGAGCAAAAGAATGCATTATCTTCTTCATCTCCAGTTCAATCACAAAAACAAAGACATGATAAAGATTTACCCTGAATGGTGCTTTGGGAATCATGACACCACCCCAGGTGATAGTCACTGTGTGTTTCACATTACGGGTAGGCATGTAGCGGCAGGAATAGGTACCATTGCCATTGTCTTTCACCTAGAGAGAGAGTAAAGAAATATATAACATCAATCTAAAAGTCAGTTCCATTTGAGTGATACTCTAAAGGTGCACCTCTCAAATCTATTTGCACAGTGAAGAATTCTTATCGTGTGTTCCATTATTCAAGCAAATGTTTCGTCATGGTGGATGAAGAGACCAAGCTGTTGGGAGATACGTTAGAAGGATGGAAGGATAAAAATGAAAGTCAAAAGTCTTTGAGATGCTCTGTATTCAGTATACCATATCGTCGCTGTCATGATTCGGATGTTATTAAAACTCACGCAGAGAGTGAGTTGTTTTTTTACCACGGCCATGAGAAATTGGCTGGTGGCCTTGAACGGTCCTCGCCAAATTATAGTTGGTGAGTAAATAAATGTAAAGTTAAACTGTTGGATTCACGCTTGTGGGTTTTAATGTTCGTGATTAATAAGTAATGGAGTAGGGGTGAAACAAGGTGGGGCATAGTTGACATTGTTAAGTATGACTAGACAAGTTTTTGCACGTTAACTGGCTGGTAGAATAGTGCAGACGTATTACTACAATTAAAATGGTGGGAGGTTTCGACCTATGAGATAGCTGAACTAATTGGGCCAGCGGACTAGCACGCTGGGTAGTTAGATAGTATAAGACATCGTGTAACGTTCAGATTTGGTGAATACAGGCGAGCAGAAGCATCGTGTCGTGAAGTATCTCCGGTTGACCAGTACCTGAACTGTGTGCTTTGAAGACAAGAAGTCCTTGCTAACGGACTGACTGAGCTCTAGAAAGAAAGGTCTGAGTGGGCTGACCTTTGAAAGCCCACGCTGCGCTATATTGATGTTCGCGCCTACCAGTAGGCGTGAGCAATGGTAATATATTTTATTTGTTGAAGCCTAATAGAGATCGGAGATAGAGAGAGAACTACAGCCTCATAGGAAGACTAAGGAAACCCCAGCTGGCACTCGACCACGAGTGTCCTGTATCATAGATCTATTGCCATAGTATGATTAGAATAATATAGCACATTGTTGATGAATTGAATAGTGATTGTGCATAAAATATAGTCTTTTGGCAACTGCTTAAATTACCTACAAGCCGAAGAGTGCTTCTGTAGGCTTTGAACGTACTGGGCTCTCCTAACATTTAAGCCCATATGATTTATGGAGAGTTTGCCTGGCGACTGGCCAGTGGCGACTCAACTGTCACTTTAAATTGATATCTAGTTTCGTATAATATACCTATTTGCTATTGATTGCAGTACCTCCATAGTTACATGAATATCATTGGTTAAGTTATTAATTAGAGTTCTTTTTGGTTTGGATATATACCCCTATTGTCTTTTGTTTTGTTATTAATATTTATGTAAACTATGGCCTGACCGGCCTGACATATATACGCTCTAGTTATTTAATACTTTTCTTGTGTGGTTGTGTCCGAGTGTGAGTTAGCTGCCTCTCGTGCAGTCGTAACATCCCCAAGACCCTAACTCTGCTCGTGACATCTGGAGGGGACCCCACTGACATCTGAAGAGGACCCGTCACCCTCTGACATCTAGAGGACAGCACTGACATCTGAAGAGGACCCCGTAAACAGCTGCAGGTCTACCACTCTAGACTCCACTGTTATTTATGTCATTTTTGTAGTTTATAGTTTTGTATACTGCTAATTTTTTTTTGTTTCTCCCCCACATGTCTGGCATGTCCTCTCGTCATTGATCCTGGGACCACTACGAGGGACTGACAGCTAGCATCAGGAAAAGACAAGACCAGCGCTGTGGACCAAAGGAAAGAGCCAGTCCATTTTGCCCAGTTAAGTGAACCATCTGTATTTGTCTTCGTTTGAGGGGTTCGTCGTTCCAGCTCCCCTACTTTTGACAGGCATTATTTTTTCTTTTGTGTTAGATTAGATAGGCGGGAGGTTGGAAGGGATCGAGACTCAGCATACCTCTTTTTGCCAGACTAGCAGATCTAGATGGCGTTTAAAACGGATAGGAGATACGCTTTGCCTTGAATAGTTCTGTAGGGACCTGTTATTCGTATAGATTGTTAGCGTTCTATCTTCCTCGTATTTTAGGAAGACGTCTCTCCTGTTCTTTTTCTTACCTTTTTGTAGATAGTTTCAGGTTAGTCAGGTCTGTTGTCGTTTGTTCTTTCTGTTAGTCTCGTCTTACTCTCCATGTAATTCTTTTCCATTATAGTGTTGCATTATTATATTTTGTATTCATACTTGCTATATTATTGCCTGGGATAAATCACGTGTCTAGGGCACGTTGAGAGATAATCTGGATATTAGAGTTGTTAGGCTTGTATAGCCAAGGAAGTTAATATCGTGAATATTGATTTATTCCGATTTATAGCAGAGGGAACGCTGCTAGGAGTGTACGGAAAATACACTGGGAATATTACATTGGTATCGTTAGTTAACGACCAATCACGGAAGCAGTAGACTGACTGCTTGAGGATTAGGAGAAATACGTGGAGTTAAGTGATCACTGAGATAGCTCAACCACTACTTGGTTGACTAAGACGTACAGTTTGTTGTTGATTTCGTTAATTTCGTTCATACTGCAGGAACGAACACCCGCAGAGTGCAATTGATAAATTGCTTCAAGGGAGAATAAAGTTAGAGATTTTTCAGAAGCTGTCCTCGATTAGGACATTATTATATCGCATTATCGACCGATATCATGGCCGAACTACAGAAATATTTGGAACTAGCCCAATCATTTGGCATACCGGAAGCTCAGCGTGCTTCTTGGGTAGACCAGAAACTGAAAGAAGAACGAGAAGAAAAGGCCGCGGAGAGATTACGAGAAGAAAAGGCCGCGGAGAGATTACGAGAAGAAAAGGCCGCGGAGAGATTACGAGAAGAAAAGGCCGCGGAGATATTACGCCAAGAAAAGGCCGCGGAGATATTACGCCAAGAAAAAGCTGCGGAACGAGACGATAGAGCCGCGGAACGCGCGGAAAAACAGGCTCAAAGAGAGTACGAGCTCGCTTTGAAACAGTTAGAAGCGAAGCAAGCCCAACCTACCGGGGCTCCGGAAGTTACTTCCAGTAATAAAACGAAGCCTAAATTGCCAACCTTTAATGATAAGGTTGATCGTATTGATTCCTACCTACACCGCTTCGAACTCCATGCCGTTTGCGCGGGATGGCAGCGTAGTGAGTACACGTCATGCCTCGCCAATCTTTTGACAGGGAGAGCGTTGGAAGTTTTCCATAGCCTCACTATTGATGACGCTAGGGACTATGACATTCTAAAGACCGCGCTATTAAAGCGTTTCCAACATACGGAAGATGGATTTCATAAGCGTTTCCGCGATTGCAAGCCGGAGGCATCTGAGAATTTCTCTACTTACGTGGACCGCCTCCGCCACCTACTCAGCCGTTGGACTGAGTTGGCCGGTGTGGAAGAGGGAAACTACAAGAAACTATATGATTTGATAATTAAAGACCAAATATATATGTCCTGCCACACGGACCTGGTGGCGCATTTTAAGGAACAAGCCCCCAAAACTACCGTCGAGATAACATCGATAGCGAAACGGTATGCTGCGGCTCACCCTAATCGATCGTTAGCTAAAGCTAAAGTAAGCGAACCGTGTTACGCCGGCGCTGCTACTAAGACACCGGTACCGTCGAGACAATCAAGATAGCCCTTTCGACAGTCGCCGCAGGTTCGTCCACGGTCCGAGCCGCCGGTTAGCAGGAGGCAACCGAATCCCCATAAATTTTCTCGGGACTGGGAACCCCGATATACACGTCCTTTCCCTACCGGAGGACCGCGTAACAACTACTATCAAGCGCCCACATTTCCTTCTTATCGAGGTAAACCTCGAAGGGATAATAAGCCAGTCTACTGTTATAGATGTGGCGCCGGAGGCCACATTGCGCGACAATGCAGAGTTAGATTAGATGCGGCAAATGCATGCTCTGTAGCATTCACCGAAAACCGCGGTTACAGAACTAGGAATGCCGAAACCGTAGATAAAGTTATTCCAGTTATGTCCGCCCTCCACGAGCGAGGCGCGCTGACATTGTATGAGGGACGAGTAAACGCCATACGAGCATCCGTATTGCGAGATTCAGGCTGTACGACCGTCGGTGTACGTGAATCGCTGGTCCGTCCTGCACAACTCCTGGATCGCGATGCGACATGCATTACTTTTGGTGGTTCAGTTGAACAATTTCGTTTGGCGGAAATATATGTTGACACACCGTTTATAACTGGTGTTGTCACGGCATGCGTGCTACCAAATCCGGTCGCCGACCTAATCATTGGGAATATTCCCCACTTAAAGGACGTCTCCCATTGCGAACTCGGGATTTGGGATGATAACGACATTGCTTGTGTCACGACAAGACAACAATCGCGTCGCCAGAGTGACGACACATTACGATCGCCTGTCGTCGATTTGGATGTAACCCCCGAGATTTTTCGTAACGAACAGCGCACAGATCCATCACTAAAGCCCCTCTTTGCTAAGATTGATCCGGACAACCCGGATACATCCAGGTTCTGCCTTAAAGACGACCTCCTATATCGCGTTTTTCGGGGAAAGCGCGAAACTATTTTGCAATTGGTCATACCGAGATCATTTCGCCGAGACATCACCCGCCTCGCGCACGACACGCCATTGGCGGGCCACCAAGGCAAAGCGAGAACAAAATCGAGAGTCCTGTCTCAGTTTTTTTGGCCCGGGGTTTACGGGGACATAAATAGCTATGTGTCGCGTTGCGATACATGCCAGAAAAGAACCCCCAAAGGAAAAACTTCGCGGGCACCTATACAAGAGATGCCGCCGGTTTCCACTCCATTTCAGCGAGTTGCCGTCGACATCGTCGGGCCATTACCGAAGTCGGATAGAGGCCATCGGTTTATTCTATCAGTAATCGATTATGCCACCCGTTGGCCTGAGGCTGTCCCTTTCAAGGAAATATCGGCCGATCACGTCGCCGAGGCATTGGTGACCATATTCACACGTGTCGGATTCCCGTCCGAATTATTATCTGATAGAGGTCCGCAATTCACCTCTGACCTTTTCAGGAAAGTATTGGAACTCACGGGCACTAGGCAGAAACTTACGTCGCCATACCATCCACAGTCCAATGGCTGTTGCGAGCGCTGGAATGCCACCATGAAAACTATGCTGGCACGCGTTTCCGCCGATAGACCTGGTGACTGGGACCGTCGACTTCCGGCCATCTTGTTCGCATATAGGGAACTCCCAAATGCGACAACGGGTTTTTCCCCGTTTGAACTGTTATACGGTCGAAAACCACGTGGCCCGATGGCCATTTTACGCGATTTATACGCCGGTTCTGATACCGACGTTCCTGATACGCGATCCGCGTATCAGTACATAGTCGATCTCCGACATAGAATAGTTAATGCATGCGACCTGGCTCGACAATTTGCATGCGTACGGACCAGGTCATTTATAGGATATCGCGATCGGGGTAGTCGGTTAAGAACCCTGTCAGTCGGAGATCGGGCATTGGTGCTGCTACCAGAAACGAATAACAAGCTACTCCTCACTTGGAAAGGCCCCTTTCTAGTTAAAAAGCGACTCTCGAGAGTTAATTATCTCATTACCATACGTGGTAACGATAAGGTGTACCATATTAATATGTTGAAAAAGTATCTTACCGATGATCAAACTCATCACGATCATTCATGCCATGTTGTGGCCCAAGCAAACGCAGCGATGGTCACTATCGATGACAACGACCGGGAGCCATTATCTATGACTAGATCGCTCCTATCCTTGCAAGCCACAGAGGACGCGACTTCCGTTAATATCAATCCAGAGCTGGATCAAAGTAAGACACAGGACATCATGAATCTTGTTCGGGAGTTTTCGCCAGTATTCACTGATTTGCCGGGTAAAACATCCTTAGTTCAACACGTCATCCGGTTGCACTCGGACGTACCCGTGTTTGTCAAACCCTACCCGCGCCCGCTGCAAGCGCACGACACCATACAGTCCGAGGTCGAAAAGATGCTCAGCTTAGGAGTCATTGAGCGCTCGACGAGCCCTTACTGCTCGCCGATTGTACTAGTAAAGAAAACAGACGGTTCCGTTAGATTTTGTATCGATTACAGGAAGCTTAACGCTCTAACCATTTACGATGCTGAACCTATCCCGAATCAGGAAGATCTATTTGCGCGATTGGCCGAGCCGTCCGTGTTTTCGAAAATAGATTTGGCTAAAGGCTACTGGCAAATCCCAATGGAAGAGGCCAGTAAACAGTACACAGCGTTTCAGACCCCTATGGGTCTCATGCAATGGAGATTCATGCCATTCGGTCTCGTAACGGCACCAGCGACATTTGCGAGGATGATGAACATCCTATTGCAGCAGACACCATGCGTCCTAAGCTACTTTGACGACATTTGCGCTTTCCATACGGATTGGAAAGGCCACTTAGAAGCACTTCGTCAAGTGCTTAGTAAACTTCGATATGCCGGGCTTACAGCTAAGCCTAGCAAAGTCTTCCTGGGTTATACGCAGATTAACTTTCTGGGACATACTATCACCAAAGGCGTCCAAACACCGGACGACAGTAAGATAAGTAAGATTTTAAAACTCCAGGCTCCTCATACTAAGAAGCAGGTTCGTAGCCTGTTAGGCTTCTTAAGCTATTATCGGAAATTCGTTCCTAATTTTTCGGCCCTTACGGCCCCGTTATCCGATCTTACAAGAAAAGACAGACCCAACAAAATTACCTGGAATACGCAGTGCGCCACCGCGCTCGCGACAGTGCAGCAACTCTTCTCCAGTTCGCCGCTGCTTATCCTACCGAATATTAGGCGCACCTTCACCGTCCGAACTGATGCGTCGGACCAAGGAATTGGAGCTGTTTTGCTTCAGGAAAGAGATGGCTTATTGCGCCCTTGTATGTACGCTAGCCGGAAATTACTTCCGAGAGAGCAGAGATACGCTATTATAGAGCGAGAATGCCTGGCGATTGTATACGCCGTAGACGCGTTTTCCCGCTACCTACTTATGACAGAATTCGTCATCGAGACAGACCATAAACCGTTGTTATTTTTAAAATCGAACCGAGCCAAGAACGCTCGTTTGACCAGATGGAGTCTGGCCCTTCAGGAATACCGCTTCATTATAAAGGCCATTCCTGGTGGAGATAATGTCCATGCCGACCTATTATCACGGTTACCTTAATCTTGTTGTATTTTAGTCTGTCATATGTATTGGCGTTGGATACTGATTAGCACCTCATTCAGAGACCGAGGGATGGTATCACATATTGTTCACCCATTGTGAACACTTTTCACCTACCCCTGTGCTTTCCTTTGTTCCAACAGCTATTTTACTGACGTCGACCCGTATTTTGGCCACACCAGACGTTGTTGCCCAGGGTCGAGGACGAGAAGTCATGGCAGACCAGGAGTCCAGATCCACTAATGCCATCGATGCTACTATAGTTATCTTTTCTTGAGTATTATTCATTGTATGTATGCATTCCTGATGACATTCGCACAGGATCAGTGTTGTACTCTAAAATTTTAGAGTTATGATTGTTAATGTCTACGTATTTAGAGGTAAGATTTAATCCTCAGAGAGATATATACTTTTGGACGGAACCTTAAGATTTTCATGAAGTTTTGTCCATCAAGGATACCCGTCCTGTAGGTTTTTTTAAACTTTAGTACTAGTCTTAGTTATTACCTAGTATTCTTAGTTAAGTTAACCTTTCGAGCAATTTCTCGACTCATGCCTTCCCCTTACGATAATAATTTATATCGTTAAAATTGCAAATTTTAACTGGGGTGGGGGATGTGTCATGATTCGGATGTTATTAAAACTCACGCAGAGAGTGAGTTGTTTTTTTACCAGGGCCATGAGAAATTGGCTGGTGGCCTTGAACGGTCCTCGCCAAATTATAGTTGGTGAGTAAATAAATGTAAAGTTAAACTGTTGGATTCACGCTTGTGGGTTTTAATGTTCGTGATTAATAAGTAATGGAGTAGGGGTGAAACAAGGTGGGGCATAGTTGACATTGTTAAGTATGACTAGACAAGTTTTTGCACGTTAACTGGCTGGTAGAATAGTGCAGACGTATTACTACAATTAAAATGGTGGGAGGTTTCGACCTATGAGATAGCTGAACTAATTGGGCCAGCGGACTAGCACGCTGGGTAGTTAGATAGTATAAGACATCGTGTAACGTTCAGATTTGGTGAATACAGGCGAGCAGAAGCATCGTGTCGTGAAGTATCTCCGGTTGACCAGTACCTGAACTGTGTGCTTTGAAGACAAGAAGTCCTTGCTAACGGACTGACTGAGCTCTAGAAAGAAAGGTCTGAGTGGGCTGACCTTTGAAAGCCCACGCTGCGCTATATTGATGTTCGCGCCTACCAGTAGGCGTGAGCAATGGTAATATATTTTATTTGTTGAAGCCTAATAGAGATCGGAGATAGAGAGAGAACTACAGCCTCATAGGAAGACTAAGGAAACCCCAGCTGGCACTCGACCACGAGTGTCCTGTATCATAGATCTATTGCCATAGTATGATTAGAATAATATAGCACATTGTTGATGAATTGAATAGTGATTGTGCATAAAATATAGTCTTTTGGCAACTGCTTAAATTACCTACAAGCCGAAGAGTGCTTCTGTAGGCTTTGAACGTACTGGGCTCTCCTAACATTTAAGCCCATATGATTTATGGTGAGTTTGCCTGGCGACTGGCCAGTGGCGACTCAACTGTCACTTTAAATTGATATCTAGTTTCGTATAATATACCTATTTGCTATTGATTGCAGTACCTCCATAGTTACATGAATATCATTGGTTAAGTTATTAATTAGAGTTTTTTTTGGTTTGGATATATACCCCTATTGTCTTTTGTTTTGTTATTAATATTTATGTAAACTATGGCCTGACCGGCCTGACATATATACGCTCTAGTTATTTAATACTTTTCTTGTGTGGTTGTGTCCGAGTGTGAGTTAGCTGCCTCTCGTGCAGTCGTAACATCCCCAAGACCCTAACTCTGCTCGTGACAGTCGCTATGCTGCAATACTCCCATAACTAAAATTTTGAAAATTTTACAGGAGAGCCAAAAAACTGGTTTTCTTTGGCTTACTGCCGCTAGCAAATTCTAAAGATAATGGACTTGATTACTGCAATAATGTTATTTATAAAAATTGAACCATGAGCTTTTGACACAAGGTGCACTATTGATTTTCAAGCTGAAAGAATGAAAAAAGTGATTTTGGCCAAAAATGTTAGTTATGGGAGTCTTGCAGCAAAGCAACGATATCAAGTTTGTTAAGAGAAGTTTGAGTTTGTAGAAAGCAGGTCGACACTATGACTGTCACATTGTGCTGGGAAGAAGCAAGATGACGTATGACAGCCAGAATAAAACAAAATGATAGGGACAGAAAAATACCCTACCAGAAGCGTCCACCAATCATCTGCATTAAGAGATAGAAATCTACGCTATACATAGCACATCTTTTCAAAGAAAGGAAGAAAACTTTAATAAAAAACAGAGTTTTGTTTTACATAATATTGAAGTAATTTCTGATACAAGAGTAAAAGGAGACACCAAGCACTGCACATTTGACTACAAGAGTACACAGAGACATCCCCAAGCTGCCTACCTGGACGTCTACAGGATTGTAGTCTACATCCATACAGCTGACACGCAGCGGAGCTTGGCCAGCTGAACGAGCGTCCACAGTGAACTCTGCCCATTTGTTGGCCATCACACCTGTCTTCTCTAGACCTGGTCCCTTGGCGGACACCTGTCAGGGCAGACAAAAATACCTTTACAAACCCTCTCTGCAGAATTGCATTTTACTCTTAAAATTACAACCATAATCATCTTTGTACGACATTCACAACAGAATTCACTTGTATGCAAACAATAATTATTTTACTGTTATAAAACAGCATTACTGAATGACACAGATAAGGGAACTAATCCATGGGGAACACATCTCTAACCAACTCCAAGCCTGTGCTTATTTTTTATGTATGCTGATTTATTTCTTTTGCTGCTGAATTTTGAAAAACAAAACAGAATATTTAATTTATGGCATAAAGCAGTTGCTCTTTCTTTATAAACTGCAGGATCCATTTGCTTTTATTTTTATTAGCTCATTTCAATTTTTGCCGCTGTTTTAAGTTCGGAATTCTATTGCAGCAAAATAAAAACTTCACAGCGCCCGGATTTCCGTTACCGAGAATGCAGCTATTATTAACTGTAACAGCTGAGGTTGTTCTAGCACGTTATAGTAGGGGGGAGTTAGTTGATCTAACTACAACCCTTTAGAAAACGAAACTATTACAGCTGTAAAATAAATAAACACGAGATCCGACGGTAGATTAAATAATACTAAAGTTTAATAACTGTATAGTGAACAATAAATTACTAGGAAGACACCAGCGAAACTAAATATCTACGCCACACAAAAGGAAACTCACTTACTCACCCCCCAACCACTCACACAGGTCTATATATATAAACATTCCTACAGAAAGTTCCCGAAATAAACGTTACCTTTGCCCTCGCACAAACTAACCAATCACGCATCAATACGTCATCAGGTTACATCACTCAAGGCCAAATCTGGCGTAAACATTCGTTTCCACAACGTTATCGAATATTCGGGAACATACTAATATTTACTGAACGAGTCAAAACACCTGACAACAAGCGAGCGAGGAAAAAAACTACTCACTAGAAAAGAAGGTCAGGTCACGGAGTACAGTACACTCTGGCGGTTAACAATAAAATGAAAAAAGTAGTGGACACATGCTCAGCCACCAGCACAACAACAAAACCGGGGGAGGGCAAGGGGTAGCCCGCAGATGCTACACAACTCCCCAATTTAAGTTGAATATCTTTCAACTCCAAAAACATTATACAGCGTCTGCACTATCGTGAAATAATCTTATAGCACTCCCAATCTCACAAAGGTAGTTGCTAATTCTATTACAATTAATAACAATTTCAGTGTCTTCCCGAATGTCATCACAAATACAATACAAATGCAGTATCCTTTGCATCACTAATACAATGACTAATACAGTATCATCATTGTGACAAACCAATGGTTAACAGTAGGCCTACTAGTCAAAATAACACAACGCCACCACTGTGGTGAAACAATGGTCAATGACACTACTACAAATCACATAAGGTGAAACGACGGCCCACCGCCCACACAACGCTTCGTGCACGAATCATAGCATATAACTTGTTGTACATAACATGGTTATCTCCAAAATGTATAACTCATACGTACAATGGCAAAAATACCAATACATACCGACCACTGATTAGGGTCTTTCTTCATCATATTAGGTCAAAACAAGTTACAACATTGCAATATAACACAAACACTGCTTGCTCGCAGTCCCCATTTGGGTTACATTTTCCCAAAATTACACCAAGTTCCATTGGTAATTAATATGACATAGCATAAAATCAAAATGTGACTAACACATCATGACTCTCTATCAGCCATCAATTCAATATTCAGTCACAGATGAACTATGTCCCCAATTACAGTACAATACTGCCGTCCTAGAAATTCATCCAGTAGGCAAAAGTATGGGTTACAATGCATTTCACTGATAGTGTACTACTTTAAAATACCCTGCTCAGGAAATCGGCACAGACATTTTCTCTGCCTTTTACGTAGTGAATCCTAAATCGATAAGACTGTAAAAATAAACTCCATCGTAATAACTTTGGACTGTCAAACTTGGCAGAGTTCAAAAACTCTAATGACCGATGGTCAGTTTGGGGCACAAACTCCTTTCCATACAAATACAAAGTAAACTTTTTTACAGCCCAAACAATAGCTAAACATTCTCGCTCTGAGACCGAATATTTTGTCTCACGAGGCAATAGCTTACGACTAGCATATGCCACAGGGTACAACTTTCCCTCGTGTTCCTGCATAAGACTAGCGCCTAATCCGCGATCTGATGCATCAGTTGCTAAGACAAACTCTTTGGAAAAATCTGGCAAACATAACACGGGTTTGGAGATAATGACATTCTTCAAAGAGGTGTACGCTTTCTCCTGCGTTTCATCCCACTGAACTATATTGGGCTGACCCTTTCTAAGTAAATCAGACAATGGTGATGCAATCGCTGAAAAGTTAGGAATAAATTCATGGTAATATCCCACTAATCCTAAGAATGCTTTCACTTCCTTCTTAGTGGTGGGTCTGGGTGCGTCTCGTACCTTACATACATTCTCTTCTAACAGGCCAATCATACCTTCTCCCACTAAGTGTCCAACAAAGTCTACTTCAGACGTTCCAATCAGACACTTCGATGGTCTTGCAGTTAATCCAGCTTGGTCCATCCTCTGCAGTAAGTCCTTGAGAGTCTTCACATGCTCGTCGAATGTCTCTGTATGAATCAGCAGGTCGTCCACATATGCTGTCACATTGTTCATTCCACGGATCAATGGCTTTACGATCCTGTTCAGTGTGGCTCCTGAGTTCATCATCCCAAAAGGCATCCGAATGAATTCATAGTGTTCGCCCATGGTGACGAACGCCGTCTTGGGAATGTCTTGCTCTCGAACTTTCACTTGCCAGTATCCCTTGCTCAGGTCAATCCGAGAGAATAATTTTCCTCTCGAGAGACTCTGAAACACTTCTAATGGCGCTGCTGTCGGATGAGGGTCGAATACTGTGATCTTGTTTAACCTCCTGTAGTCGATGCAGACTCGGTTGGATCCGTCCTTCTTCTTGACGACAACAATAGGTGAAGCATAAGCTGATGAGCTCCTTCGAATGATGCCCAGCCGTTCCATGGTGGTAAGCTCCTCCTTCAAGGAGTCCCGCATAGCGTAGGGCACCGGGTATGGTCGTTGACGAACTGGTACTTCTGTCGTCAGGTCGATGCGATGTTCACCCAACTGACAGCATCCAGGGAGATTGGTGAAGACGTGCTGGTAATTCTTCACCACATCGCAGAGTTCTTGACGTTGTTCCGATGTCAGTTGCGTTCCATACTGGACATCTCTGTAGCTTTCCTTCTGGTCCCAGCTTCCTAGGTCGGCAAGGTCCTCCGTCGTTCCACCGTTGTCGCCTTCCAGGTCGCAGTCCTCGATGATTGTCATGCCAGCTGACTCCACGGGTTGACTCTTGTCCATCATGTCGTGCTCTGCCAGTACAGTCTCAGCACTATCACCGCCGCCGTCCTTTATGGCGTTGACATGTCCAGGCGTGGTATCTCTCCTACTGTTGTCCATCCCACACATCTCGGTCACAATAGGTCTCGGTTCCGTTGCCACTGCTGCTGCTTTTGACGTCCTTGGAATGTATCTCTTGAGGAGGTTGGCGTGCAAGGTCTTTTCTTTTGCACCCATCTTGACTCTATAGTCGTTAACACCGACAACTGAGACTACCTTATATGGTCCCTTCCATTGGACTAGGAGCTTGTTAGTGTTCGTCGGCAGTAGCACCAACACTTCATCTCCGGGGCGGAACTTCCTCTCTCGCGCCTTCCGGTCGTAGTAGGTCTTCTGTTTACCTTGAGCCTTGGAGAGTTCTTCCGTCGCTAACTTCCATGTGTCCTCCAGCCTCTCACGTAGTTCCATGACGTACTGGTAACTGGTCTTCGTTTCCGGCCCCTCTACGTCCTTGGTCCATAGTTGTCGTAAAATGTGCATTGGTCCTCTCACAGTTCTCCCATACAGCAACTCGAATGGGGCAAACTTGGTCGACTCTTGGGGAACTTCACGATATGCGAAGAGCAGCGGGTTGATGTATCTGTGCCACTGCTTGGGTTGCTCTGCGCACAGTCGTCTCAATGTTTTCTTCAGCGTGCCGTTGAATCGCTCCACCAACCCGTTGCACATAGGGTGGTAGACTGTAGTGGTCGACTGTCGAATTCCCAGTAGTCTATTCGTTTCCTTCATGACATCTGACATAAACTGGGTCCCTTGGTCCGACAAGATCTCTTCGGGCACACCCAAACGGCTGTAGATGTTCACTAAGGCTTCTGCTACCGTTTCTGCGTCGATCTTCTTCAAGGGTGTGGCTTCGGGGTAACGAGTAGCGTAGTCTATATACACCAGGATATACCGATGTCCACCTTCACTTGGGGGGTCGATAGGTCCTACTAAGTCCACGGCCACTCGCCTAAATGGTACATCCACTACTGGCATACTCTGCAGGTGCACCTTTGGGGTCGCTCCTTTGTTCACCGTCCTCTGACATATGTCGCATGAGCGGCAGTATCTCGCGACGTCACCTTCAATTCCAGGCCAATAAAAATTGCTCATAACTCTGTCTTTGGTTTTCTTCACGCCGAGGTGTCCTCCGACGATCGAGTCGTGGGCTACACTCAATACATACTCTCTCAGTTTCTCGGGTAGTACCACTTGCCTTATAACCGTCGCCTGTCTCAGGTCCTTGTAGATCCGGTACAGTACTCCTCCATGTTTCTCAAAATGAATGGATTTATTGCCTCTATTAGTTGGGATCTTCTTCTGCTCTAACTTCCTAATGACTTCGTCTTCTTCTTGGAGTCGGATAAGTTCCTCTCTATCCACTCCCGCGTGCCGTTCTGCCCTCGGCACCTTCAGCGACGTAGACCGGTCCTTCCTCTTCTCCTGGGCCCTCGTGGTCACCGCTCCTACCATCACCTCAGTATCAGGGTCGTACGGATCCTTCGCTCCGTCCACGTTCCCGACTACTAGGTCGCAGATGGTCTCCGGGAGACACAGCGCCGTCACTTTGCCCGTCAGGTAAGGCGTCTTCACGTCGATAACGGCTTCCTCCGCCGCTAGCAAGGAGTTATCGATCCTCGCGATAAGTTTCTTCCCACCGGTGAGCTGTCCGTCGTCCACCAGTGCTCGCCGCACCACTACACCTTCACAGCCGGTATCTCTTAGGACATCTACCGCTCGATTTCCAATCAAGCCCTTCATCACTGGTAACTTCAGTTTCTCCACGGTCCTTCCGTCACTGCATCCTCCGCAAGCAACAGGCACCGCTAACTGTAGCTTCCCGTCCTTCATTACCGCTTGAACGTTGATGCTGGTGTCAGCCGTCGTCGCATCCTGTCTCGACGACTCGTCCGCCGCTATCACTACGGCCGCCGCCGCCTTGTTCGGCTTGCCTCGTCCCATATCCTTCTGGGCTGGACACATCCTCCGAACGTGGCCTGGCTTTCCACAAAGGTAACATTTCAACTCACCTTTGTCGTTTAACTTTGCACGACACTCCGTCGCCTTGTGTCCCGGCCTCTGGCACCTATGGCAGACCTGTGGGCTTCTGTCTCCGTTGGGCCTCCATCGCACTGGCCGGCTCTGCAGTCTGGCGCTCCCGCTGAGCGTCCGGTTCCTCGCTACCAGGTACGCCTCCGCTGAATCTGCGATGTCCTGTAGCGTCTTTGGTTTCCTCTCCCTCACATGGGTTGCAAGGTCTGGTGGGCAAACATCCATGAATTGCTCTCTGACGAACAGATCTCTCACTCCTTCGTAGGTCTCCTCCGTCTTCGACAGCTTTATCCACCTCTCTAAATAGGTCTTGATCCTGGTCAAAAACATTCCAACATCTTCTCCATCTTCAGGCTTACCTTGTCTGAACATGAGTCTGTATCCGTCCTCTGACAGGTTATACCTCTTCTGCAACGCTTCCTTGACCTTGTCGTAGTCCTTGGCTTCGTCGATCGGTAGTCTGCAGAAGCACTCCAAAGCTCTCCCGGTCAGCAGGGCAGACAGTGATGTCGTCCAGGTGGATCTGGGCCATTCAGCTGTCTCAGCAAACCTCTCAAACCGCAGCAACCAGCTATCCAGATCGTCCTTCTTGTCCTGAAATGCAGGTAGCTTGGGTCTCTTAGAACTGGCGTGGTCGCTGGTCCCCTGCGTCGACTCGCCTCCACGCTGATGGCGGATCCTCTCCATCTCCAGCTCGTGGTTCATCTCCTTCTCCCGAGCCTCTATCTTCAGTTGCTCCATTCTTTCCTCCTTTAGGCCTTCACGGATGTAGTTCTGTCTCTCCTTCCCAGTGAGCTCCAAGGCGTCTGCTTCCTGGCTAAGCCTTCCAATAGCCTCTGACATGTTGTAGATAGCTTGTCGATGATATTCCTACAATAAACTATGTAAATAAATCTAGTAATTTTGATCTGGTCCGCTCGAGTATGGTCGGATCCCGGACGAGCCCCCAATATGTAACAGCTGAGGTTGTTCTAGCACGTTATAGTAGGGGGGAGTTAGTTGATCTAACTACAACCCTTTAGAAAACGAAACTATTACAGCTGTAAAATAAATAAACACGAGATCCGACGGTAGATTAAATAATACTAAAGTTTAATAACTGTATAGTGAACAATAAATTACTAGGAAGACACCAGCGAAACTAAATATCTACGCCACACAAAAGGAAACTCACTTACTCACCCCCCAACCACTCACACAGGTCTATATATATAAACATTCCTACAGAAAGTTCCCGAAATAAACGTTACCTTTGCCCTCGCACAAACTAACCAATCACGCATCAATACGTCATCAGGTTACATCACTCAAGGCCAAATCTGGCGTAAACATTCGTTTCCACAACGTTATCAAATATTCGGGAACATACTAATATTTACTGAACGAGTCAAAACACCTGACAACAAGCGAGCGAGGAAAAAAACTACTCACTAGAAAAGAAGGTCAGGTCACGGAGTACAGTACACTCTGGCGGTTAACAATAAAATGAAAAAAGTAGTGGACACATGCTCAGCCACCAGCACAACAACAAAACCGGGGGAGGGCAAGGGGTAGCCCGCAGATGCTACATTAACCTACAGCCATTCCTCAGGAAACTGCTGATACTGTGCCACATATTGTATGTCATAAAGGTATGGACAGGGTTAACTACTATGTTCAAAATATCCACATAATAATGTTCATAGGGCTGATCGGCCACTAAACAGTCTAGACTGACCTTTCCAGCATTGTACGACTGGGCAGGGATGATGTTGGCCATGTACGGAGAGTTGGGGATGTCCTGGTCATTACACAGGACATGGACAGCATACTCTCCAGCCTGGGTAGGCCAGTAGGTCACATCAGCTGAGCCATCACCATTGTCTTTACAGTCAATCTTGGCCTGGGATGGACCCTCAATGGAGAAACCTGATACACAACACATGGAGAGAATATTAGGTTTTCTTCTTTGCTATTTTAATCTCAATATTCTCCTTTGTAGTTCTCTATATAAAACAAGTAGGTAAAAATATTTTGAAAAGGAAATGCTTTGGTAAGGACATTTGTCCGACTGTATGGACTGGGCTTAGGGTGGAGTTGTGTAGATTGATATCTAGTAATACCTAAGGAAAAGTGCTTTGTTAAGGGTGAATGACTCCACCACAGCATACTCATCGCAACTGGGTCTTTTCCAGACATCAACCTAGACAACACTACCCCAATACTAACCCTATCCCAAGGGACCACTGTGCCTTCCAAAAACCAAAAGGGACAGCTGTCCTAAATCAATGCACTTCCATTTTGAAAAAGAAATGTACAAAATGTCCTATTCCTCTACTTGAAGAACTCTCAGTTTGTTACTGTGTAACAAGTAACTTCCATGAAACATTAAAAGTCACCCTGCTCTCTATTACAATCACTCTTCCACAAATGTTAGGCGAACAAAATTTGTTTATTTACCACAAACTGGCAAAAGAAACAAAAAACAGACTTAAGACCAATGACGAGTCCAAATCCATTAAAAAGTGATAGAATCATGCACCCTAGTTACTCACCAAGGGCTCCGACTTCTCCATTGGTTTCCACAGTAAAGACAGCAGGTTGGTTGACCACACCACCCTCAAGTCCAGGCCCATAAGCTCTGATCTTGGTGTTCCAGAATGGTCCAACTTCAACCTGAACAAGGTAAAACAACTAAATAAATAACGAGCCTTTGATATAAAAAAACAACAACTCAAAAAACACCAATGTTGTGAATATCATTTGCAAATCTGGTGCTCAATATAATGACCATGACAGAAGTGTGAAGGCTGAAACCACACCCATCAAAAATAAATATAAATATATTAGTTTTAAAAGAATGAACTTTCTGATTTGAATGGGCAGTATCATCTCAGTATGCAGCCCTGAGGAAAAATTACCAAATCTGCTTATTATGATGGCAACTCAATGACTTTACACAATGACTTGCACCCCAGTGCAAGTGGGGTTGGGGGTCACAGGGAAGTTTATTTTCTGGCGATAGCCGCATTTAGCAAACATTCCAGCCATGCATTAACAAGTGTGCTCCTAATATATGCACTGCAATACGCCGACGAAGACATACCCAGGTTGTGTGGAGTTAACATACCTTGAATGGAGATTTGCTGATGTGCTGGTCAGCAAATGTGACATTGATGATGTAATTGCCAGGCTTAGAAGGCACATAGATACATTCATACACTCCTTCCTCTCCTGGCACTGGCTTGACGGAACATTTCTCCTCAATACCTCCTGCAAAGGGGTTGAGAACACAGACATATTTTCAACTGCTATTTACTGTTTCAAATACTCTCAACGATAAAGCATCCTATAATCACGGCTCTAATCACTTCAATATACAAAAAGCTTAGAGAATTTATAATTTCCAACTGGCATATTAATCTTTCTTTTAGAGTTTTTACAGTATAAAAAAAAACCCAAAAAACTTGCATTTACTTTCAAGTCTTTCTCTGATACGAGTTGATGTGTTCACTTCGGAGCTCATCAAAGTACTATAGATCAGAGCATATCAATATATCAAAGATTTTACCACAGGCTATTAAAAATTCATTTGCTTCATCTATATTTTTTGTTGACATCTTCTGTCTGAAAGAGCTTCCAGTAAAATCCATTCTTCTTTAACCAAGATAAAGTTGAACGACACAAATTTCCTCTGCACTTAGGTACATGATATTGATCTGATAATTTGTTTTCTAGTCTTAAAAGCTGTGGGGGATAAATTTCTGTCCTTGTTTTGTCTTAATAAATGTGAGAAATTAAAAAGACTGTCTAAAAAAGAAAAGAAAAACAATACAAATACCCAAGCATTAATATCGATATCGAAGGGTTTTCAGCACCCACCTGGTCCAAAGATCTGTACCCCTACATCTCCCTCTCCAGCACCTTTGGTGTGTACGTAAAACACGGCATTATCCTTGACCCTGATACCTCGTGGTTGAATACCTCGGCCAGTTGCATAGCAAGCCTTTGCATTGGAGGCTGAAATGGAAAGAGCTCTTGTAAGATACACCCAAATTGTGTGTATTCTCCTTTACATAATTATATATCAGATGATTTGTTTGAATGATGAGTCGAATGAAACTATATAGAGCAAATATAACGGTATTATAGGTGACACAAATGACAGAATATGCTATCTTTTAAATGATGATAATATGTAAAGTCGAATCTGTCGAAGAACAATTTTTCCTCCCGTATAAGGTCAGTCAATCTGAGATCTTTTCCAAACAAGGTTCCTGCTCTCTGCTCTTCTTTGAGAATGTTTTTTTCCCAGGCTTTTCCTGTTAAGTTCCAAGGCTATTTTAATGCAAGAAAGAGATGTTGTGTCCCGTCCCCCCCCCCCGCCCCCCCCTCCTCCAGCATGGGAACTCTGTTTAAAACAAGATCCAGACTGACCTAGCCTAAGCACCTGTAACAATTACAGTACATATGGATGGCCTTATAAACCATACCGTAATTATTGTGTGCTGATATTCACTGACTCATAATATTGTCAATAAAGCACATTTACACCATTCAAATTTTGACATTATAAAAATTGCAGTGATCATGAAATCCAAAATTACTACATTTAAGTTCACAGGGACAAACCTGCATCATGTTTAGCATTATCTTTAAAACTACAAATGGTAACAAATCATTTTCATGTCAACTGGACATTTCTCAAACTGCAAATATTTGAAGTCTGTGGTCATGTTTAGGTGCCGATGTTCAAAATGTTTACATGGGGCAAGAGACAAGAAAAACTTTGCAAGAATGAAAACAATGAGCAAGGAATAATTTACTGTGACAGAATGACGCTAAAATATTAACATAACTGGTTCTAAGCATCAGTTTGTGGTTCATCTGATGATTTAAGCACAAAATGAGGCCTAAGGCGACCACAGGCATCTTGAATATTTTCATTTGTCCTCTAACCATATATATTTACCAATACAAGCAAATTTTTAAACTGAACTTGACTAGATAAAACATCATTTCAACGAGAGCACAGACATTAAAACAATGTGTATGAATTGCATGAAAATCACAGTTTCATAACATTACCAATTTTTCTTTTCTAAAAAATAAATTGAGTGATGCTGATCCAAATTTCCTAACTCACACTTGGTTTATCAAAATCATATGCTGTTACTGTATTGAATGTGAAAGCAGGCTGCCTAATTGTGGGCATAATATATTAAACAAATTATTCTTTGGTTTCTGTAAATGGATACACTTGGTTACATTTGTTTTTCCACCATCGGCCAAACATGATCTGTCTTAAAAAAGTTTTGAAACTGACATATTTCTGATACAAACGCAATTTTATTTATTTCATAACTAACTGAAATGAGTCAGAGCCGTCTTAACACATGGGCACACTGGGCAGTTGCTCAGGGGCCCCAAGAGTGTAGGGGGCCCATAGGTGTAAATTTACTCAAATTACTGTGATTTTTGAAATGGGGGGAAAAAATCTTATTGCTTTGCCCTGGGCCCGTAATGATGTTAAGATGGGCCTGGATTGAGTGATGACACTAACTCAAAATACACAACAATAGCTCTACTTATGACCACAATTAAAACCTGTAAGTGATTGCCAGCCACCAGTTTTTGAGTGTGTCTTGTGAGGAGAAATGAGATGGATAAATCTTTCATGCCACAAACAATATTCAACAAGAAAATCTGGGGTTCAAAGGATTTTTGCAAAACAACAACTCATTGGTGCTTCTACTGAAATGTTTCATGTGAAGATTGCATACCTAACTATGACGTACCATAAAAATACCACAGACCTAGTTCTGTGATAGGCAGGGATGGAACCAAGACATGGAAAAATTCTCCGAAACATTCTAGGTGGTCAGAATAAAGGCCAACAAGAGGTAGAACTCCTAGACAAAAATGGATTTTATGCATTCCGAAAGCTAAATTGAGCCATTTCAAGCCCTCTTACTCTAGATTTCAAATTTAAATATTAAAGTAATGGAGGATTAAGCTTACATTTATGAATAACCAATCATTCTGTACAGGATTCCCATTTTCCCCTGCTCCCAAAAAATGTCAGAATTCTGACATGGTCAGAACAGGTTCCATCCCCGGACCAGTCAATAAAAATATATTTCCAGTGGCAAGAAATTTATTCACATTTGAGTAACCTACTCTGCCTCAGAGGCAGCATTTCATTCAAGATGATATGAAAATTGAGTGACAGATATTTGCAAACAGAGATGTCGTTATAGTGAGTGAAGTAAACAAACAACAGTAACTGGGACAAAGCATCCAGTTAAGAATGAAGCCACAGCTTTCACTGCATATCTTGGTGAGTTCTAGACAAACAATCTGCACTCGTTTTTATCCCTTGAAAGATTATGATTGCAAGAAGAAGCTTACTGAAAGCCAGCATTGTTCACAGGTGTAAACATAGCAGTGTCGACAGGCAATTAGTTTTGCACTGTGGCTAGCACAATGTTAAGACATGGCACAGCTTCAGTGGTAGACAAATTAATTCCATTCTTGAAATGCCATAGTGACATTGCTCTAAGTTTATCATACATCCATCCATTTGATTTACATTCTCTTCAACTTCATTTTTTTTCTTCAGAAAACTATGAAACTTTTTGAAAATACAGGTAAAATTGGTGCTCCATGTCAAGCATTATTGAGACTCATTGTTGCTGTATTACACTCTTACTGCATTGGAAGTAGACATTTACAAATGAAGACCTTCGTGAGAAACAACCACTGTCACAAAAAGGAGAACCTGAGAAAATTGAGTTTTAAAAATTGAAAGGTCGCAACTTCCCTTGTGCAAGTGAAAGGTGATTTGCTTATATTCTGTGTCTGCAGGGCATTTTCTTGGTGTTAAACTTTGATTTCACAGAAATGAGGCTAGTGAACTGTATTGTATAAATACAAAGAGCCGACTCAAATGAAGATGACTTTTAGTGATTATGATTGTTTGTACTCTCCAGTCTTCAGAGTTATTCATCTATTGTCTTTATAAAACTGCCTTAAATATCAATTAACCTCCTTGATGAAAATCCAACAATTTACCAAAGGAATCCAACATGATAGATTAAATTTCGCTGGCTTCCCATCTCACAGCCTGACATTTAAATTCATTTTGCAAAAAACTTGCTGCAAAGCAATGCATTCTTGCACAGGAGATGAAGTGATAAATGTGATGAAAGGTTTAAGTTTTCTCCAGAAAGCAAGACAGAAAAGTTTGTCACACACAGTCTTGAAGACACAGATCAAAACATTGTAAGACCAAAAGTTTGACTAGCGACAGTAAGCACAACGTCAGAATTTGCTGGTATTAATGGGACAATTCCTCAACAGTTCCTCCAGATTTTCATTTAAAAAAGATTTTTTTTTTGTTTTAAATGACGAAAAGAGGAAGGAGAAATATGGAACTTGACAATTTGAGAGCTCTTACTTTCACTTTGCAAAGACACCATACATGCTGGAAGAATGGGCCATTCTGGCATACAAAATAACTATTTGAATGATCAAGGATTACATCAATAACAGAAATAAAAAGGATGTAAAATTTAAAAAATCTGGCCACTTATTATACTTTTTCTGGTACATGCTTTGAATTGAGAACAAAAAGAAGAGTGAAAGGATGACCTGAGTGAAAAAAACAACAACAACTTGTTAATCGGGAATTCTTTCAGGAAGAGAAAGATGTTATGCAGATATTTGTTCAGAGAATCTTGAGTGATGAATGAAATGATTAACATTTCCAAAAGAAAACTGGGAAGAAAATTGTAACGTACCATCTTCTGTTGAAAAGACAAGAAAATGACTCCATGAATGTAAGTAATAGCAAAATGGCAAATGTATGGCAGCAAATCTTCAATGGACATGCAGGGCGTTAGATCAGATCTTTTTCATGCAGTTAGATTTCGGTATCTCGGTTCACCAAACACTGACATATTAACCTTTTCACATCCTTCACACGATGCAAGAGTGACCCACTTTATGACTGGCCGAATGGCTGTGCATTACAGGTGAGTGACTCTTTGCCCGAACTTTCATGTCACTCCGCTCAAAACTCCTGAGTTTGCAACATTTCACTGTACCATGTATCTTTGTATGCAAAACATATTATATTCCTGTCTTCTATTCTCAATAACCTATACACCGATACTACTGCCATAACAATTGTCACAACTCTATGATAATGGCATATGTAAGAGTTATGCCAAAAGACAACTGACATTTCACTGCATTCATGAGCGTGAGGACTATCAGATACTATTACAGAAAAAGAAATGAGCCAATAAGAGAATGTAATAATCCAATAGAATCAAAATGGCATAAGCCATAAATACGCAGAATCCCAAAAGTGTCAAAATGACTTATGTCATTAGCATACAGCAGTGACAATATTATAGGTTTATTAGCAGCAGAGATTTTTTGTGGATTTTCAGACTTATTGGTCTACAAGGAATAATTACCGTGAAATAAGAGCTTTCAGAGGGCAGATGAAATAATTGAGTACTGCGATGTAAAAAGGTTAATACTTGGGCTGCACTTTAAAGGGGCTTTTTATTTTCATGACTTAGCTCAGTCCACTTGACTTAAGCACCTTGTTGGGGATTTGTTTCAATGGTGGGTTACAACAATGAAACTGACAGGCAACTTTGCCAGCGTCACACCTACTATTAGAACCACAACATTGTGATTACACAACAAATTCATGTCAATGTCTTATCTACAACAACCACAAATCTGTTGTTACCATGCCAACAACACAAGTGATTTGCTGTGGTGGGGTAAGTAGTAAAAATGCACAAGTCCGGGGGGAGAATGGGGATTTGGTTGTCCTCATAAAGCCACATACTCTACTTACTCTTGGCTGTTGAAACAAATGGTTGACAGGGGAAAGAAGACACAAAGTCATATAAATATCAGGTCAATCTAGGCAAATCTCTATCTGGATTCGTATAATCCTTGACTCTCTCATGCTGGGAACCATACAAACTGACCTTGATTTTCGTAGCTAAACTAAATATGTGGTGATGGCACAGAGTCAGTAATATACTACAGCTACCTGAGTCAAGAAAACCGAGTGAAATAATGTCTGGAGCTCAAAATACAGAATTTTCAATTTTTGCTAATTTAGATTGCTGGGTCTGGTACTGTTTTCTATGAACAGATGGGGTTAAGTATCTGTCCCAGTCAGCAGTTTGCTTTACTCATACTGGGTGGCTGCAATATTTCACCAATTCTGTGCCCTTAACTCACAAATCATACAGATGGGAGCTACAATAGTAGAGTAATACATGGTTCTTGTTACTTTTGTCTAAAGGGTGCAGAACAAGTTATACAATGCTACTCAAATCAGAACTGGAATTCAATAAGGATTATATGGTTCAGAATGAAAGTGTGCTATTTCTTTAGGAGTAAGAAAGATCATGCTCTCAGTAATCCTGATTGGAGCTAATTGAAGTTGAAAGTGGTAGGGTACAACTTGGATAACTGTGAAGTTCATTCTACCAACATGCCTAGAAACATCCACATTTCATATGAACATCTCAATTTACTTTGGATGTAATTATAAACTCTACTTTTGGGAGGTGAGACATTTAAACACTGTCAATGTGGTTAATTAACATGTGTTTCTCTACTGGCATACCATTTCATTCACCGATATTTATCTAGTTATTGGATACCTAAAATACAGGCAAGACTTTGGTCAACTCCATTTAATCCATTCATGAACTATAATTATTGTTTTCTACAGTCCCAACAATGCAAGATATATGGACTTTTAATGGATTGTACAACTGACATCCTATATCACTTTCAGTGACAGGTATATCATTCTTGTCGTGATCTTTCTATCTGTCCATGCTAGAGAATGCACAGATAGGGGTAAGTCAGACTGCGGCACCCCACTGGGCTCTAGAGTTCAGCAGACAATTTGCATATCTCAAATTACTGACATATTGTCATGGTCATAAGACACTTGCCTTAGTCATTTTAAAATATTTTTAAGGTAGGGCCTAACGTCCGAGTTAAAATAAGGTTTGTTTGTTTTGTTTCCTGAAAAGCATGAACATTTGAATCGCCGAGTCTTCAAAGTCCGAACTTTGACACGCAACCAGTTTTGTACAAGTCACAATATTTGCAAAGCAATGATACTTTTTCAAGCTGTCTGAAAATGTAAAAATGACTTAGGCAAGTGTGTTGTGCCTGTGGCAATATCAGTATGTCCATTACCTACTGCACTGGCTCTTAACAGTATTGAAGTCACGCCAAACCACACCTAAAAACTTGACAAAATTTCCCAGGCCAGGATAGGACTATTTGATCATTGGATACTATTCTACAACTAGTTTACACAGGGATGTAAGTGGTCTTTCAGGAAAAAGCAGAATAATCCAAAACAAAAATTTTATTTTTGCCTAACATACATGTGGTGAACCAAATCAACTTACACTGAAACAAAGATATTTGGAATACTCAGTATAAAGTGATGGTTCATAAAAGGTTGTTGTTAGGAGCGCATGGTATTTTCCACTATAAACCATTACTGAACAGTGAATACAACTCAGTGTTTTCTCTATTTGGCTTTGTAATTCGACTATGCACCCCTAGCAACATTCTTCATAAAAACATAAATGTCTTTTTCCTTTCTCAAATCTAAGGGCCAAAAAACCCAGAAAATCAACTAAAATCAGCACACTTAGATCCCTGGTCCTACTTAGGCAAAAAAAAAAAAACAACTGTTTTGAAGAGGGGAAAGAGAAACTGAACTAGAGTCAAGCTGATAACTAAAGGCTATCCCTGGATGAAGCAATGATGATAGGGACATGAGGTCATGACCACGTGCATCTCCTTTACCTGGAGCAACATTGACTCCATAGGGGCTGCCTGGGATCTGGTGTCCACTGAAGAAGACATTGACCGAGTGCAGGCCTGGTTCAATGGGTGTGTACTCCACCAGGTAAGTTCCTTCCTTGCCCACCACTGGACTGATGGCTGGACGCACTTTGTCCTTGTGGCCGTGGGGGTCCATGATGACAACATCCACGGTACCCTTGCCGGCTTCTGCAAACATCAAACACACTTAATGTTATAAACAATGTGAATGTCTTCCTACTATGCCATACAACTTTCACATGGCAAACTCAA
Organism: Onchidella celtica; assembly: GCA_963931925.1. Lineage (NCBI taxonomy): Eukaryota > Metazoa > Mollusca > Gastropoda > Systellommatophora > Onchidiidae > Onchidella > Onchidella celtica. The sequence goes on from OZ007572.1 coordinate 60,444,274, forward strand.
GTAGGTGTCACTTGCACAAAAGTCAGAGAAGATCTGAAAGAACGGAAGTATTTTATCATGAAGATTTCCCTATGACACCTGGACGTAATCAAATGAATCTGGGTGATGTCGACTGAGTTGGAGATTGCATAAACTCTCCCGCTAACAACAGAATATCGCAACACTAAACGTATACAATTGGTTCAAACGTAGTGTACAGATTATAAATTCTGTATTAAAATATTACACAAATTGAGCTATATACATTCAAATATAATTACAGCTATCAAAATCTTTACACATGCTTGACAAACCCAATTAAAAATGAATTTTGTATATCAAGTTATGGCAATGGAATAATCAAGGGAAGTTCGGCAATTGTCACCACAAAATGGAAACTGAACAAAGGCTGAGGTAGAGAGCAACTCCAAATGCTTTTGTTTCTTCTCCACACCTCAAGTCAAAGTTTATTTTTGTCGTACACAGTACTTTTCTGTAAAACAGTAGTGTGGTCGAACATGTTCCCTCTGTGCCATGAACACAGCATTGTGAAATTTTGAACAAGATGTGTACTGTCACATCAATGAAATTTATGTATGCATGCCCAATAGCCTTCCCTACAAAGCTTGTGTGGCATTGCGTTATTAAACTTTTTGTTGTGTGCCACATGTAGATGTTGCAAATTATGTGTAATTGAAGTTTACCTGAACTTGTCCATCTGAACTACTTGTTAATGTTGTTTATTACCCTTGGCTGAATATAACACTGCAACAGACTTACAAGTTAGCGTACATAAATACTGTCCTTTACACAGAACGCGAGCTCAGACAGAAAGATTGAACACTCACGCTGTGTGTAGACTTCAAAGTAAGTCTTCTTGCCAGCAACATTTCCTGTCTTCTCCAGACCTGGACCTGCGGCTGTGACCTTGGCTGGATCACCAGCGGCACCCTCAACCTTGACACTGTACGGAGATTTGGGGATCTCCTTGCCACTGAATTTGATGATCACCTACCGAACACCACAAAAAAATCAGTCATCACATTATTAAGGAAGAAAGGCCTCTAATGTAATCATAAACGGCTTTTTAACCACTGAGCCTTAAATTCTGCAAAATTATCGACATTAAATTACACATAGAAAGCCATAAAGGTGTACATGGGCATATTTGAAAAGATCTTGTTTGCTATATATTCTACATCTTGTAAGGAACTTTTTAGTATTTGTGATGAACTCACAGGGAAAAGAAAGGAAACACCTCTACCCACAATTTACGAGAACAATTTGTTGCCCAATGTTTTTGCTGATTATTTTGATAAAAAAGTTACAACTATCCGAGAAAATCTTGACAGTTTTGATGCCATTGATCATTTTGATGAGTTTCAGGGAAATCCTATAGACACTTTTGGTGTTGTGTCGAATGAATCTGTAAAATCTATCATCATGGCATCGCCATCAAAATGTTGCGACCTCGATCCTATTCCTACATTTTTGGTTAGATCTTGTATTGACGAACTGGTTCCAACTATTACAAAAATAATAAACAACTCTATTTTAAGTGGGTCTGTCCCTGATTATTTTAAAACAGCCTGGGTAACACCACTTTTGAAAAAAACGACTCTTGATTAAAACATGTTGCAAAATTATAGACCCGTCTCAAACCTTCCTTTTCTTTCAAAAATCCTTGAAAAGGTGATATTACAACAACTAATGTGTCATTTGAGAAATAATGACCTGTTGGAACCATTTCAATCTGCTTACAGAAGTAACCACAGTACTGAAACTGCACTATTAAGAATCATGAATGACATATTAGTAAAGGCAGATTCTGGAAATATTACTCTGCTAAATTTGTTGGATCTATCAGCAGCGTTCGACACCATCGACCACGAAATCCTGCTCAGAAGGCTAGAAACATCGTTTGGAATCAGAGGGGTCGCCCTTAAATGGGTCGAATCTTATCTGTCAAATCGCCACCAATTTGTTGTAACCAACAAAATAAGATCTTTTTCCTATGCGCTTCAGTATGGCGTACCACAAGGCTCAGTGCTTGGTCCTATTTTGTTTACTATCTATACTATTCCACTTGTACATGAAATAAAGAAATTTAATTTACAATATCATTTCTATGCTGATGATACCCAGCTCTACAGTTCTGCCTTGCCATGCGATGTTGACAGCCTTCTGCAGCAGGCTGGAAACTGTATAACAGAAATTAAAAGCTGGATGAACCAAAACAAACTGGCTCTAAATGAGGATAAAACTGAGGTTATTTTATTAGGCCGTGAGCGGGTTCTGCAAGAAGTGGACAGAACTGAGATGATAATTGGCACTAATTCAATAGAAATTTCAAAAAAAGTAAAAAACCTAGGGGTTTACATTGATTCGAATCTTTCTATGTCATCTCAGGTTAGTCACCTCATTCGCATTCTATACATGGAAATCTGGAAAATCGGTAAAATCAGACATCTTATTTCAACTGAAACTGCGGCTGTTTTAGTAAATTCTTTTGTACTTTCAAAGCTTGACTATTGCAACTCCCTTTTGGCTGGAATTTCACAAAAAAATATTAGAAAACTCCAAATTGCTCAAAACAATGCAGCGAGACTTGTTTTGAAGAAAAAGAAAAGAGATTCAGCACTGCCACTTCTGCAGAGTTTGCACTGGCTGCCAGTTGAGAAAAGAATAATGTACAAATTGTCATCCATTTGTCACAAATGTGTCAATAATACTGCTCCATCGTACCTAGTTGATTTAACTGATTACTATGTTCCATCTCGTCAATTAAGATCATCATCTGACACTACAAAATTGAAAGTACCTAAAATGAATCTGTCCACTGTAGGAGAAAAGTCCTTTTCATTTCTTGGCCCTACCATCTGGAACACTCTTCCAAAGACAACCAGGGAAATTAATGACATTGGTTCTTTCAAATGCCATCTGAAGACCCATTTCTTTCAGACAAACTAGGCTGGGTGTTTTTCGGCAGCAACAATAGTAAATATTTTTGAATTTCTTTTGTGTAGGCGTGTGTGTGTGTAAGAGTTTGTTAAAGCACCCAGAGCTTGTCATCGACGGGGTTGGGCGCTATATAAATGCAATATATTATTATTATTATTATTATATATAATATTTTCATTGATCTTGAGCCACAACCGAGTTGGACAGAAGAAAGCGTTCTGACATTTTCAACCGGACAGAAATTTGAAAATACATTTCTACATATCGTATAATCCAACTACATTCACAAAGCCACATCAAATTATCTTGGTTATAGACTCTTCAGCCCAAACTAACTCAAAAGCAACCTTTCCATAATTCATCATAAGTACACCTGCTGTGAGTTTTTCGCTTCCCCTGAAAAGTAGCCAAATCCAATTACTAAAGTTTTACGAATGGTGACAAATTGAAAAAAGTAAGAAAATTAAAGTTAAATACGAGAATTTTATATTCATCCCATAATTTACAGGAGCTTGTGATATAATGAGGGAAAAAAATGAAGAAAAACACAGCCATCCATCCAACTTGATACAAAGTGAAGACGCGGCATACTGACTAGCAACTAACGGCATGGCGAACTCATTGGGATAAGACTTAAAGAGTGAAAATAAATGAAGAGAGAAATGAAAAAAATTGTACAAGTTCGTGATGTTTGATAAGTGAATGACAGGATGAGACCAGAAGTAAAGCTTACCCTGTAAGTTCCCTCCATTGTTGGCGTGTAGACACATGAGTAGGTCATGTTGCGGTCGTTGTTGGGGGTGGCCTCACACTGAAAAGACAAAGACAATCAACTGAAATACCTTCCCCGTCCAAATCCAAAGGATACTACTCACTGTTTCACTCCTGGGTACCGGTATCAACCACATTTGCATGATGATTTTTAATCTATTGGTATTTCATGACAATACATGTAGTGGTATTTCATAGAACACTTCTTTTTATTTGAGTTGCCTCCCTGGACACTTCCTAAATGTAAAACCCAATATTGGAGAGGTAGACTTTTTACAGTTTTTTACTTTTAGGGTTTTTTTTTTTTTATTAATTTATGGACTGAAGGCATATACACTGTTGTTATTTCCAAACAGTACCAAAATAAGTTATGTACCATCAGCAATATCGAACACAGCTTAGCAACCTGAAAGTATTTTGAATTGCAGATCAGTGTTCAGCTGGACATCTTAGACATTCTGAACCAACTGCACAGACCAGTTATACTCTAACTCTGGTCAGCAAAGTCATTGTGAGAAAGGTGAGATGTGACTTGACTGGGTGAGATATGATCTCAGCCAGTTAGTGTGTGTCGTTATCAGGATTTGAGTAATTTATGTAAATTTATTGTCAGGAATGAACTTGAATCATGGTTTCAGAAATGTTGAAACAACACGGTCATAAAATAGTATGACATTAAGCTTTGTGGTTTGGTTTATGATTAGGATTTGAGTTGAGATGCCATAAAACTCAAACTCAAGTATAACATTATGACAATTCTGATCTGTAAGCCATTTATAGGGCAAAGTCAGCTCTTTTCAGGGCTAAGCAGGCAAGAAGAAGACAAGAAAAAGGAAATGCAATTCAAGGAAACAAGAAACAACAACATGAAGAACTCGTCGTCGGGTATTTTCCATATTGTTGTATGTGCATTTTTGCCTTCTTGAGAAAAGGAGGACTGAAAGTTTGAAGAGTCATGTAAAATCAGGGTTTTGTTCAATATACTTCAAAATTGCAACTTGCATAAAATGCACATGAAATATACACCCGTATGATACTTGTACATAATAAAATTAGGAGTGAGAGAACCACTTCTATGTCAAAACCCCAAAATTGGCAGAATGTCGCCCACACACAACAATATGGCAATACCCCTCTATATAGCAATGGCGGTGCCCCCCCTCTCCCCCCCCCCCCCCCGACACAAACATCTTATCACATGATCTGTTGGGCCTTGGTCCTGGCTAATAATAACATCTCCCAATCCTTCTATTGTTTGTTCAGTTCAGAGAGTTGAAGACATGAATGTCACATGGGAGAGATATAGACTTACTGGTTCCTTCTGTCCCTTGGGGTTCAGCACCAGGATCTCCACACCACCTTTGCCAGCACTGAAAGTCTCCACAGTGAAGCGGGCTGGAGCTCCCACCTGGTTGCCTGTAGGCTCAATACCTGGACCGTAAGCTCTCACACGGGCTGGGTTCACACGGGGTCTGACTGGGGCTCCAGGCTTCAGCTTGGATTGCGGGAACTGAGACAGATAGGTCATCATACTCAGGTCGTCCACCTTGGGGTTGGTCATCTCCTCCGGCTTGATCAGCTGCAAGGGAGAAACAATACATATGATGGTCAGCCATTGGGCATTAGCTTAGAGGACTTTCCCAAGATGGTCAGCCATTGGGCATTAGCTTAGACGACCTTCACATGATGGTCAGTCACTGGGTATTAGCTTAGAGGACTTTGACATGAGACTAAAGTCAGTATTTTCTTACAATAATTAGATATTCAAAAAATGTTGGTTTTACATGCCATAGGGTTGGAAATGAATGTCACAGTTTTGGGCATGAATCGCTTCCGAAGTCCTTCCCATTGCCCTATAATTGTCACACTCACTCTAATGTCAAACAATTTAAAAGACACTAAACTAAAAGATACTTGATGACATACAGCTGTACAATCGTTTGTTTTGCTTTCTGTCCCCACACCTCTATTCCCTCTCTAGGCACTCTAAACAAATTCCAGCACCAAATAAATGTTCATATTTTGATAATTATTTTACAATCAATCTATCCAGTGTGACTGACGCCCAATCTACTGTATCTTTCTGTCTGAATGGAAGATGAAAGCTGTGAATATAGTTTCACAGACGTTCTCTCTTCTGGAACACCTTGAGACAAGGGGCAGTGGGCAACCCATACAGAACGCTAACTCACCGTTTAAATGCCTTACTTTTTAAGCACCTTGAATGCTCCTTTCAGAACCTAGTACCCAAAGAATGTCTCATGTAGACCAAGCCATAACTATAATACACGTAATATCAAACATCACCCCCCATAGGTATACCAAAGCATGAAAGGACTGTGGAGAAAGGCTATCTTTCTGCAATTTTCAGTTAATTATGCACTCATTTCAGGCACACATCCCCCCCCCCCCCCCAGCATCACAGCTAGTATTTCCCCCATCATTCTGACAGACAACAACATAACAGCCATGTGTGTATTCGCTGTGCCAATATCGCTAAATGGCTCTTCAAACGCCGCCTCTTGGAAGTCTATCACAAGGTCTCTACAAGACAGCCGTGTACAAATTGATCCACTGACCAAACGACAAATTGTCACCGCTAAATTGTTGTACATGCTGAATCAAATTCCAGTAGTACTACATGCATGTGCAACAGGTGGGACCCCACAGGTGATAAAACAATCAATTCAATGTGTAGGAGGACTATAAAATGATGCACCTATTCCCATTGGAAATGACTATAACATATCCAGGTGTTGTACACCTTTCACTGATCAAACCCCTCCCCCCCCCTTTTTTTTTTTACCTCAATTCTTGTCTTTTTAGTGTTTGTAACAAGTGAGTCCTACAAGGGGACAAGGTGGTCTAGAGGCAAGGTGCTCGCCTCTCATGCCAAGGGTACCGGGTTCAAAACCCGGCCCGTGTGGGCATGTTGGAAGTTTGGGATTTTTCTCATATTTTCGTGTCCCTGATCCTGGTGGGCGGTAGGATGAGTATCTAGTCTTCTCGGATAAGGACGAAAAAATTTGGAGAGCCCGTGTGCACGTTGCTCACGTTAAAGATACCTTGTCAGTTGGAAATCGAAAAGAGCAGGCCGAACAAGACGCTGCCCAGGCAAAATCAAATAAAATTCATCCGACCGGCGCTGCACTGTGGCAACGACGTGCCTGCTCCAGTTGTAACTGGGTGCAATGACACAAAGGCAAATTTCCCAAATGGGATTAAAGTAGTATACAAATACATATACATTAAAAAAATGTCATATACACACAGCTTTATATAATAATGCATTGTATAATGTAGTTATCTGCCGCCGCAGAACAAAACAGAACTATAATTATACCATGCTATCTCCCATTCAACACTTCCACAATTCACTTCTTTCTCCTCTGCCTTTTCACATTATATTCTGTTCTATGTTACGCTATTACCCACACCTTTTCGCCATAGCCTGATTTTGGTGCGGGCGAGTTAAAGTACTGTAATGTGTTTTTGGTGGGGGGGGGGGGTGGGGGGGGGGGGGGGTTGCCATAGCCTGATTTTGGTGCGGGCGAGTTAAAGTACTGTATTGTGTTTTTGGTGGGGGGGGGGGGGGGGGGTTGCCATAGCCTGATTTTGGTGCGGGCGATTTAACCCGGCCCTCTGTATTGTGTTTTTGGTGGCTTGACAAGCGTTGAAAAAGTCCTCGTTTTTATGTTCATTATTCCGTCTACGAGTCAGTATAATATAATGTACCAATGAAGATATTTAACTTCAAGCAGTAACTGTCATTGGTCGACATGTGGTCTTGGTTTTAGTATGCAAAGCGAAAATGCCGGTTTTTTGAAGCATGAAAAATGCTGGCTGAGATCATGTTGATTATGAACTGCTGGCAAAGGGAGGGTTGATAATTTGATGTCACCAGGAAAGACAGACCTGGAGTACAGATCAAGGGAGTGACAAAGAGGAATAGATAGACACAGTAAGAAAGAAAGGGAGATAGAGAGAGAGAGGAAACAGAGACAGAGGCAGAAGAGTGAGTGAGGACGAGAAAGAAAGAGGGGGAAGAGAGAGAAGAGGGAGAGAAAGGGAGAAGAGACGCTGCACAGAAGAGAGAAAGAGACGATGGAAAGAGAAAGAGAGCGACGCTGGGGGGCGAGAGAGAGAGAGAGAGAGAGAGAGAGAGAGAGAGAGAGAGAGAGAGAGAGAGAGAGAGAGAGAGAGAGAGAGAGAGAGAGAGAGAGAGAGTGTGTGTGTGTGTGTGTAAGGGGTAAGAGAAGAGAGAGACTTGAATACTGAAACAGGTCTCAGAACGACATGGAAGTGGCTATTTTCACGACATGTCGTGGAAATCGCCTCCGTGAAGTTTTCCACGACATGTCGTGGAAATGGCCTTGGTGAAGTTTTTCACGACGTTTCACGACTTAATACAGCTACCCCAGCCCCTTTTCGCCTGATTAGTCAATCTGACTACCGCCCATTGATACAAACTGACTAGACCCTCACGCCCCCCAGGTTCCGACCTCCCGCTCAGTGGGGGCCGCCATTTTGAGTCAGAAAACGGTAAGCTCTGATTGGATGAAAAACGTGTCGTGAAAAAATCTCTCCACGCTTTTTCCACGATATGTCGTGTGCCTAGACACTTCGGAACGACATAGTGATAATCTCCTAAACACAGCAAAGTACACCAACACTAACCCATTCAATATCAATATCTCCTTTCCGTCCCGATATTTCCACTTTCTAAACCTCTTCCAAGAAAATATTTCTTCATCAACCCAAATCGTCCATTCATCGCCTTACCTTGCGAGCTCATTCAAATACACACCTGTTCTCTTTTATCTACCTCTGGCTAAAACGTTTACAATTTCCATTACTCAAAGCAATTTCTCACACCAAAAAACCCGCCAAGTCCGTCCACCATCACTTTCTTCTCATATAAGGAAACCTTTTAACAAATGATTCGTCAATTATTTTTTTATTTTTTTTTCGTTTCCCTCTTCATTTATTTCACCCTTCTCTTTATGCCAATGAGTTCGCCAAGTCGCCAGTTGCTCATGATAAAACCATGCGTTTTCTCAAGCAATTACTGCCTGACGGAAAAACAACGTATTTGCCAAAACTAGATTCTCTCCATGTTTAAAGAGAAAGGTTCGTCACGGTGCTGACCTTTAGGCCTAAGTCATTTTTTGCACTTTTGAGAAACTCACCCAAAAAAAAACCTTATTTATTCTTTTGCCATGCAGTCAGACTTAGGCCAAAATGATTCTAGGTAAAAGTGGCCATCATCCACGTTGGGCTGAAACAACCCCAGAACCAAAATGGCCTACGTCTATGAATGAGTTAGCCATTACAGAAAGTTTTATTTCCAGGATAATGGCTTGGCACTTTGCAATGATTTTTACATTAATAGATGCACCATGGACAGGGCAATGACGTAACAGGCACATTCTGTTTTGGCCTAAGTCTGACTTAGGCCAAAAGGTTAGCACCATGACGAGTTATACTTTCAGACTTAGGGGTGGCAGGGGTGTAGGTACGTGTGTGTGTGTGGTATGTGTGTGTGTGGTTGGGGGAGGGGGGAGGGGTGGGGGAGAGAGAGAGAGAGAGGAGGACTCACATAACTCCAGTCATGTTTTCTTGATCTGCCAGTATGCTAATACGCGGATCAAATTCAATGTACGCCTTCGGTTTACATGACCGTCCTTCTACATGGATAAAGGCGCTTCGGGTAAAAATAATAGTAAAGCAAAGTCAATGGAATGAGAGAAAGAGGCCTGGGAGCGTGTGGTGTGTAAAGTAATGGTTGTAAATGCGTGGATAAGTTAAGGTAGATGATGCTTTATTTATCCAGAAATTGGAAATTTGGTTATGATCATCGACTGCAAAACTTGTCCCAGATTTATCTCGGCTATCCCCCAGCTCTGGATCCACTTGCTTCTTCATTTCAGTATTGTCCTCATTTGGCGGGTATAGAGCAAAATTGTTGCATCTCCAGGTTTATGAATAATGGGAACTTACTCGGAAATACCACAATATTGGTCTCAATGATCTTATTTTTAAGGGAGATACAATACTGCTTCTCTGTAACTTGGAACTGGTTAAAGATAGCGGAATAACGAAAAAATTGCAAGAAGCAGTTTGTCATTATTACAGTATTGCCATTATGAACCCCAATTTATAAACCTGGAGATACAACAATTTTGCTCTATACCCGCGATTTGCACTCAAAGCCTAGATTTCCCCCAGCTGAAAATGCCTCCACACAATCGTCCTGCTGATTCCACAGAACAAACCCCTGCCAAACTGTCTCCCTTGTGTTCTGCGCACACAACTGGAAACAATGATAATCTGTGTTACTAATACACGTAGGATAATAATTGGTACGTGTGTCATGTGGAGGATTGGTGGAGTTAATGGTGAGTGAGTAAATATGCTGACTGCTCAAAGTGCCGGGCAAATAGGACTTGAGGGTGTCGTCAGGCAGGCAATTTCGGGGTGGATTTGGGGGGGTGGATTTGGGGGGGGGGGGGGGGGGAAAGAGAGACGGGGGCAGGAATGCAGAAAAAACCACAACACGTAAGTGAGCACTAAATATCCAGACAGGTAAAAACATGGGATGGGTAAATGTGCACTCTGGGTACAGCCGTAAAAGAGACAGACAGGTGAATACTGAAATCTGTGACTGGCAGACAGAGAAATTATATAGAGACAGACAGAATTAGAAAGAGAGACAGACATACAGAGAGACAATGATAGAGAGATAAGATAGACAGACAGACAGATGGACGGACGGACGGATGGACGGACAGACAGACAGACAGACCGACGGACTGACGGACAGAGAGATGGATGGATGGATAGATAGATAGATAGATAGATAAATAGATAGATAGATAGATAGATAGATAGATAGATAGATAGATAGATAGATAGATAGATAGATAGATAGATAGATAGATAGATAGATAGATAGATAGATAGATAGATAGCAACCTATGGGATCTCTGGTATAGCTCTGAAATGGTTCAGGTCCTATCTATGTGACCGAAAACAAATTGTTGTAACAGATAACATAAAATCAAAAGAATACATACTGCCATATGGTGTTCCACAAGGCTCAGTTTTAGGTCCCACTCTCTTTATTATGTACATTGGGCCCCTGTCTAATATTTTTAAAGATCATGGTTTTTATTACCATCAGTATGCTGATGATGTCCAACTATATCATCCTGGTACGACTTTAGGTCATGTTGACAATGTTATAAAAGATAGTGAAAAGTGTATTATGGACACAAAAGAATGGATGAACCAAAACAAACTAAAGCTAAATGAAGACAAAACAGAAGTTATGATTATTGGAAAGAAAAGACAAATTACTGCAATTAAAAATGTAAAATTAAATCTTGGTGAAAGCACTGTAGCAAACATGAATAAAGTTAAAAACTTAGGCACAATTTTAGAATCAGATCTCAGCATGGAAAATCAAATAAGTTCATTATGTCGATCATTAATGTTTCAATTAAAAAACATCAGCTCTATTCGTCCATTCATATCCCAAGAGGCAACTCGAATACTTATCACTTCACTTATGTTTTCAAAGCTTGATTATTGTAACTCTCTGCTCTTTGGAATTCCGAGCAACAAAATAAAACGCCTTCAGATAATTCAGAATAATGCAGCTAGACTGATTTTTAGAAAATCAAAAAGAGAATCTGCCTCAAGCCTTATGGACCAACTTCACTGGCTTACTGTTGAAAACAGAATAAAATTTAAAGCTGCAGTTTTGGTTTACAAATGTCTTGAAGGTTCAGCTCCCTCCTATCTTTCGGAACTTTTGAAAAAACATGAGTCTGATAGATTTTTAAGATCTACTACAGAAAACAAACTGGTTGTTCCCAGGTGTAAAACATCAAATTATGGAGATAGAGCTTTTAGTTGTTTTGGTCCCTGTGCGTGGAATTCTTTACCACAAGAGGTTCGAAATTCTGCCTCTCCAAACATATTTAAAAACAGGTTAAAAACATTTCTTTTTAAAAACTGAATTTTATAGCTTGCTATGGATGTATAAAACTAGTTTGTCTGTGTGTGTGTAAGTTTATTTGAATGTGCTTTTATGATTTTTTACTGTGTACAGCGCCTAGAGCTTTTAATGTTTTAGTCCTGGCGCTATATAAATGTATATATTATTATTATTATTATTATAGATAGATAGATAGATAGATAGATAGATAGATAGATAGATAGATAGATAGATAGATAGATAGATAGATAGATAGATAGATAGATAGATAGATAGATAGATAGATAGATAGATAGATAAATCTAGATGGATGCCGCTTACACGTGAGCTGCTTTAATTAAATGTGATCTTCATGCCAAGATCTATGTATGTCATGTCAATGGATGTGTACGCTGCCGTACGTGAGACAAAAAAAAAAAAAAGAAAGAAAAACAGCAGTTACACATCCACTAATGCCTCACTACACATCCACTAATGCCTCACTACCTTTGGCACACAGGTATAGATAAACAAAAGGTAAATGTTCTACACGTCCAACATGGATCTCGAGTGCCTTTCGTGTGTGTCTGAGACATTGCGCCGGAGTGCTGACTGCAGCGACTTGGTGGGAGATCCAGTGTCGCTCGGGAGTGACGAAAAGTGAAGGCGAAGAAGCAGCACAGGCTTCGAGATTGTTCCTCCAAGTTCACTTGTCTGTTGGCTCGTCTGTCTTGTCTGTGGTAAACGCGAGATTTGAACCGGCTGGCGAGTCGGGTTAATTAAGTGACATTTGCCGAGCCGTGTTCGAGTCCATACAACAGCTCTTTCTTTTTTTTGTTATTTTCCAATGAAGCAGTTCATCGGTGTAATCTTGTCGTCATGTTCGCTATTCATTTTCCCCACAATAATCTGATTTTTGTCTTCTATGTGGGTACATCGATCACTTTATTTTCTGTTTTCCTTCCACTGGTCATGTCCTCTGTCTTAGGCAAATCTGGTGACAGGTTGTTCAGCTTTTTTTGTCCAGGTATTTCTTGAGTGGGAATGAGCTTTGCACCAAAGTTATTTCTTTCAGTATTCTGCATATGTACACCATCCAATATCCTTTTCGCAGATCACGGTAGCCCCACCTGCACACGAACGCAGATCAAAGTAATGTCCCCCCCCCCCCGCCCAACCCACTTTTCTGGACAGGAGGCAGTAGGGTACTGCGTCCACGACTTAACCCTTGCCAAGATCACACTGAGAAAAATAAAATGTCCTGCATCAATTACTACTGAGTTGAGTAGATGTAACTACTGGTTGACACAGGCTGAGCTAGTTGCTAGTTAAGCATTGGCACACTAACAACTATGTCTGGCACAGCCTCTTTTCTTACCCCCCCCCCCCCACCCCTTTTTTTTAAAAATCTCATCATTCCACCTTTAGCTCTGCCGTTGACGCCAATGACAGACACTGTACATGCTCCACACACTTGTTGATTCTAGCACTCACAGTGGCAGTTTTGGCAAAGGTAAGAGGCTCAGATCGTGGCCTTCGTTTACGAAGGCCACGCTCAGATACACCAGGGGGAAAGCCATCCCAGCCGACCCAATGAGGTGTCGGTTGAAACGTTGGGAAATAACCAGTTATCGCTCTACTATAAACTGCAATAGCCGTGCCTGCGCTATGCTGTACACACAGTGTCAGCGGTGAATACGTCATCACATCTTGCGCATCAACAGAAAATGCTCACGTCACGAGTAAACTGTTATTTCTGGGCATAGTTATGCTATTTCCAACGAGCCCTTGTGGCAAAAGATGATTTTTAACAGTTACACAATGAATCTGACAAATCCCTTTGTGCATATAGAGATAAGAGTGATATATCTGGCCCCGAGGAGGCAAAATACAGAAGAAATTCAGTATGCGCTCAAGAAGGCAATGAAAGTGTGTGCGCATCGAACAGGGGCGAAGACAGCATTCAGTGCAGTTAATGCCGTGGACGCTTTGACTTCTACAGCACCATCATACCTGCATGTATTCCTATTTGCACGAAAGTGTTTTGGATTTCGCAGCTAAGGAGAAGAAAAAAAAACACTCCCAAGTCCATAAGCTTCTCCAAAGGTGACACACACAAATAAAATGTATGCTGTGCAATGCACAAGTAAACGGTGTTGTTAGGGGAACGTACTGTAATTACAAAGCCAAATAGGGAAAAGACTGAGTTGTGTTCACCGTTCAGCTTTCTATGTAAAACACTACGCCCCCCTAACCTAGCCAAACTGAAACTCTATTTCAGGCTAAGTAAACACGGTCGTGACAGGGCAGAATCTTTGCCAACAAGTCAAAATGCCCCGCAGCTAGAAAAGAATAGAAGAAGGAGAAAAAAAATGCCAGCAAATATCACGAGCTTCGGAAGCATTGTCTGCTGAAACATGCTGACACATTGACATGGTCTTGTAAGACAATATTATTATTCAGTCACACCAGACAAAACAACGCCTGCATGCACAGTTCCAATGAATTTAAACCGCGGAGAACTATGAAAAACTACCTTTAAAAAAACAACAACAGCTATAAACTAGGATTAAATTTAACCCCACTCATCCAAATAATGACTAATCCTTCGCAGGAAATGAAAAGTGTGGACTTTTTTTCCAGTTGTTTTCTTTCAAACCAACCAGACAAATGAGGCATTAATTTTCTTGCTTCACTCCAGCATGCCAAGCAAATAAATAATACAAACTGAAAGAAGAAGAAAGGGCTCTCAGTGCTCCCATGGCAGATATATTTTTTTTTTAAAGGTGGCGGGGGGGGGGGGTTAGAACAGGTACTGTCAGATATAACACACCTATTGTTTTGGGGGGGAGGGAGGGGGGCCGGTCTATTGCTTACAGGACGATGGTAACGAGTTTGGGTTTGGGTTAGCAAAAAAGGGTTGAAGTGGAGGGCTGCAAAGGCCGGGGAAGAGCGAGCCAACACTGGCCGTACTGGACATAATTAAAAACAACAACAACCATACAATCACAGACAGAAATACTCTCCTCAGCACTGCCAGAAACATATTGGCCCAAAGCCACCGACCTGAATATCAAACTCTATGGTGCTCTGCCAGAACTGCAGAAAACCGTAGATTTTCTTAACAGAACAAATCTGCAGATTTAGATTGGTGAACGAAAGAAGAAGAAGGAGAAGAAGCGATAGAAATCGGTTTCAACAACGGCAGACCACAGCAAGGAAAGTAGCAATAACAGATATATAAAATCTTATGAAAAGTGAAAAGAAATAGACAAGCAAGGTAAAGTAATATGGATGATGAACAGCGCCGTGAGGAAAGAAACAAAATAATAGTAAGCATAGCAGGACATAAATGACTAAAAAGAAATAAGTATATTTGGATGAAATAGTGCAAGTATCAGCATAAAATGCGGGAGAGGTTGCTACTGGCAACTGCCGTGTAACAATAAGCGGCGCTGAGTTGCCGTTTTTGGGTGTAAATGGGTTAAATAAGAAAAGAAAAAGAAAAAGTTGTAAAAGTGGTCGGCAAGGTGGGAAGAAGAACCGAAACAAACAACCTGATCACGAGATCAGAGAGAGAGTACACGGAGCCAGCACTGAGCGCGGGCAGAATTCTCAAACTAGGTCACGGGTGTTTATGTGTTCTGCTCTGTCAAATCTTATTGACATACAGTGTTATCCAGATGTCAGGTTCTGCTGAGCTGGATAGATCTACTTGTACTAACTTAAACTTGGAGAGAGAACATAATTCCTGGTCATTCCTGGAGATCATGTTACACTTCCAGCTTGTTTTATATGTGTATGTATAAACTACCTGCTCGTCAGCTCATTCCAGCCGTCTTTCACTTGTCTCCCTCTCTCTTGCACATCCTTTTCATCTTCCACTTAACAACAGTTTACCAGTTGTATGATCTGCTCTGTCTCTTCTCCTCTCTTACTCGCGCGCACACACACACACACACACACATCACATCACAAAACAGAGAGACACCCAACCTACATCATTCTCTCCTCCGAGTCTATCACAACACCCATGTCACAAGCGTATTTCCCCCTCAGATTGACAGCGAAAAGGCCACACATAAAGGAATTGCCTATCGGGCACGTACTTTCATCATTTATGGGACAATCCGATTAATGTACTCGAATACTATCGATCTAAGCCCAGAAAATTCGATTTCAACGTGGTAACTGTGATATCAGATACAGCTCTTCCGATCCGCTTCTTTGAGCTGGATGATTGGGAAATACAGAGTTCGGCTCAGAAAATAACACTGGCACATAGCAACACTGTCAAATCTAAACCAATGTCAAACAGGCTGTTTTGGTAGTGACTATTTCCATCATCTTATAGAAATACCCTAGACCACGCGATCAAATTAAATATTTACTGTGTAACAAACCTCCATTCATTTCCTCCCTCAGAAAAAGATAATTCGTGATAAAATAAAATCCAGGTCAGAGCAGCCGTAGGGCAAATATCTCGACCAACCGTATCGAAACAGAATTCCACTAGGGCAAGATTTCGTTTCCTGTGTCGCCGAATGCCGTACACAATCATCGATACTGCAAGAATCAGTCCATACATAATACATTACATCGCCCAGTTATCTGGAGATCACTTTGAGATGCCACGCCAGACCCTCTGTTTTACACCCGCCCGCTCAACACTGGAAATCATAAGAAAGGTCATCGCAGGTACAGAACTGGCGGGGGTGTTTATCTAGGGCTCTCAGGGTACCCAGAGACGTTAAATGCCGCTGTTGTACTCAATTCCAGACAGTTTCTCACTTCCCGCCGTATTACACGTTTTTACCTTTCCGTGCCAAACTTCTCTTCAAAACCAATGCGGAATTCAAATTCACCACCAGTTTTTCTATCATTCAGCTCTTCTTGCAGCAGGTTTCAAATCCCCAAACCCTTTTTCCCGGGAAGTGGCGGACCTACATGTTTGGGACCCTGAAGCTGTTCAAACTATTTTGGGTATCTCTTTACAACCAGCAACTATGGAGAAACATCCAAATTTCACTCATTAAAAGATTTCTTCAGCGCCCCCCCCCCCCAACCCAATACGGGCCCTGAAGATTAAGTTCCATTAGTTTCATAGTAAATCCGCCACTGTTCACACGCTCAACTTGCTCTATCTCTCTCTCTCCTCCCACACCACCCCACCTGGGCTGACTTTTGATCTTTCCCACTCCTTCGGTGGATCATCATTTCGCAGAAATGAGCCTACATGTCCCAATAGCTGGGAAATGACTAGTGTGGGAGTGTGTGTGTGTGTGTGATCCATGCGAAGACATGATTCAAAAGTCACTATCAGCTATTTCATCCGACGACACCCCTCAAATCGCACTCTACCCACCCTGTCACTATCATACAGCAACGGACGAAAACCAAAAAATCTTTATCATGCAGTCGCTGTAAAAACCGCCGGTTAACAGAAATGCACACTCGGACACCTCTTAATTCAATACAATATGAGGCATTTATCGCGCCCAAATTCCATACATACAGGCCAAAGAATGGTTATTTTGATAACATTATTTTTCAGGGATTTAACTACGCCCGCGATAAACTAATTACTAGAGTACATAATAATAATAATGTATAGCATTTATATAGCGCATATCCATTTAAAATGCTCCATGCGCTTTACAGAAACAACATGTCAACCACAGAGCAGAATGGAGCTGCCGGCGAAGCGCTCAACACACTGCACTGCTTCTTTCTCTCTCCCTGTCTCGCTCACTCTCTCTCTCTCTCTATCTCAGAGCAAATTGTAACGCAGCCTGTTAGGCGCAGTTCACAACTCACAACAGTTCACAACTCACAGCAGTTCACAACTCACATCAGTTCACACAACACACAACTCAAATAATATTTGAATATTTATTAATAACAATATATATTTAATAATGAATAATAAATTCTGGCGGGGGTGATATGGATAACTTTTAATCTATTAATTTCAATTTTCAATTTTGCCCGGGCAGCGGCCTTTCGGCCTGCTCTTTACGATTTCCAACTGCCAAGGTATCTTTAACGTGCGCAACGTGCACACGGGCCCTCCGAATTTTTTCGTCCTTATCCGAGAAGACTAGGTACTCGATCCTACCCCCCAATAGGACCAGGGACTTGAAAATATGAGAAAAATCCAATTTCCAACATGCCTGCACTGCCCGGGTTTAGAACCCGGGACCCTTGGCATGAGAGGCGAGCACCTTGCCTCTAGACCACCTTGTCCCCCTGGATATCAAAGTCCAATATAGCCAACGTGATTCGTATTTGGAGCCATAGTTCACTGACCTTATTAAATTTACAAAATGCATAGACCAGCACAAAAAATGCTGAGTGCATGATGATTCAGTCTTCGTCACAAGTAGTTTCCTGTCTGGCCTTGAAAGGTGGAAACAAATAATTCCACAGTCTACACTGCGAGACGCTTGGCCACGTTTAAACTGCTGAACTCTGTGCAATCTGTTCTTATTCATTTCAACGTGGAAAGGCCACAGAAGTGTCATCGGCTAATCTTCCTCACTCTTCAGAAAATATCATGTCTGAGCACTCAAGTGAAACTGAATTTCTAGAGTGGGAAAGGCTTGGCTAGGGGTGAAAAAAAAAAGGGGGGGGGGGTGGGGGGTTTCCCAGAGAATGTCAACTGTAACAAACATCTTATAAATTATTGAGCTAATGGGATGACTTTGCGGGGGGAAAATTGTGCTTTTAAAAACTATTTCATCTACAGCAGTGGAATTTGATGTGTCACTCGATTTTTCAGCACTGGCAAGTTCCGTAGAGGGTTCAGGTTTTAGATTCAATTGGGTTTTCGTTGCAAAACATCTTACGTCCTTCTAAAAAGAAGAATTCGATCTTGGGTATTTTTCTTCCTGGAAGGTTAAGTTGGAACACTCAAATGTGACTGAGGAGGACCGTTCAGATCAAACAGGATATCCCAGACGGTGGTTGAAGATTTGCTATGAGCGTCCGCCAACCACAACTATGTTGCAGTTCCCAACTGTAAAACTATCCGTTATGTATATAGTTCAAGAAAAGAAATTTTAAAAAATCTTATTATGCAAGTATTTTCTTTCAACAGAGCATTCGGTTGGCTGCACGTGTTTGTATTTCCCGGATATTTAATTGTGTCCACCTGGCACCCATTCCGCCCCCGTTTCATGACGAAACAAATAATATCTCAATTCCTACATGCAAAGTTCACAGTTTGGCTTCATCTGTACAGAACGCTTTCAGTTAAACAGTGCTGCTTTTACAAATTCAATAGGCAACCCCACCAGCCTGGGCCCGTACACCCACGCACTCAGACATTTAAACCCTCGGGTAGCAGGAATTTGATATCACGACAAACAGGCTTTACTGGGAGCGGTAAACGGGTTTTTAAGTAGGAAATTGTTGTACTTTGAATGCAGAGTTACACAACAGCAAGCGGAAACATATCAAATACGAAGAAATAATTACATGTATAATACAACAATTAAAAGAAACGTTATGAGAACACTTTAACTACTGAAATTAAGAACTGATTAGCATTTGCACCAGATGACTTGACAGTGCGAAGAGACAGATACACTGAGAAACTGACTGACGACAGCTGCTCGGATAGTTTATAACTTAGAGAGCCGTTAAACCTGCTTGAAGTGACGCCACAAAATAACGTCTTTGGACTATAAGGACGTCGCTGTAACAGGCCAGTAGTTCAGTGTAAAATATGCATGTGAAAAACACCTACTGATTACAACCACTGCCCTGAATTTAGAACGTGATGTGATCAGATAGGTGTAAACTGCATTAAAGTACAGTAATAACATTTGACAATCAGATAACTACTGTCTGTATAATTATTTGTAAAGGGATGGAGAGAAGTGGGGTGGGGGCAGATTATTTTTAAACTAGAAGGGATGGTGGTTCAATCTGGGAGGGTAAGGCTGCAGTGAAAAAGGGTAGCGGATCACAGAGAGGAAAAAAAAAAAGTAAGAAGGTGAAAGGAAGAGTGAGAGAATAAACGTGAAAAGAAAACGACACCGGAGCTTGGGGAGACCAGCGGCGGTAGCACGTGAGTGATGTATAATGCACGTGGCTGGTTGGCTGAGCGCATAACCTCTCGGCACACGAGAACATTTACTAGTTAGATTGCAGTAATTCTTACCATTTATTTTTCATTCTCTCTGATACCCTGACAGCACAATTGGTAATGCAGTTGTCTTGCTAAGTCTCTCAACTGCCCTTTTCATTCCTCTGACCATCTTAACGCGTCCTGCTTTCACAAAAACAGCTACCACTAAAACCTGCCAAATAATTAACATTAAAATCTCCCTTTCGCCTCGATCAGTTTTGTACCCGTTGGCAGAACATATCGTGTGTTGTTTGCTATTAGTAATTGGATAAACAGCATGAGTTCAAAACTGAAACTCAAAGTAAAATTACTTCTGTTCTTTACAAAATATCTTCAGTTTTTCTTTTGTCTCCGGCTCTGACCACAAGGAGCGGAGCACTCGCTGTTCACATGGCTACAGGTAAAAAATCATAACTCTGCTCCACTGACCGCGAGAGGCCCAGACTTTAAAAACAACGATGAAAACAAAACACTTCATCAGATTTTGACAGCTGCTTGCTTGTTTTGAAGACCACGCAGCCATTGAAGTGCGCAGCTATGTGATAACTAACCAGTATCATATCGGGCAGTCACCACAAGAAGGCAGGCTCTTAAATGTCCCGTCAAACTACATTCTCACCCCTAAACTTCGGTGTGTTTGGAAAGATCATCCATCACCCAGTATTGGTTGGTTAATAAATGTAAGCAGAAGCTGGGGGGGGGGGGGGGAGGGGGGGGGGGAAGAGACAGAGCAGTAAGGTTCAGAGAAAATGTGTGGCAAATTAAAGTTGTGATGCCCAGATAGTGCTCAGAAATGCAAAGCGGGAGTGACAAGAAAAAGAAAGACAAGTGATCAAAATGGGAATCGAACCCGCGACCTTTACTATGGCACCAACCGTCTTGCCTCTGAGCACTAACTAGGCACTCCACTTCTAATTCGCTTCATATTTTCTTTGACTCAGTACTGGTGTAGCCAAAAAAGGAAAAGAAAAAAGTTATTATGAATCGTGAGACAGAATAATTGGCAAGGCACCACCGCCCACAAGGAAGGTCCAATAATTGTCACATCAAACTCTCTGGCGCCACTGGCTGCTGCAAAGAGCTTAAATCTGATTATGCAGCATGCAGGCCAGGTTGATTTGGACAGGTGCGAAGGAAAAGGTGTGCAAAGAGTCCGTTTACTGCGCACCGTATCAACTGATGGTAAGACCGTCATCCTACTTCAAGAAAAGGGTGTTGTTACAAGCACGTGCGCCCCCCCCCCCCCCAAGTTTTCTTTTTTTGCGCTATGGGTTCGTATTTTAAAGCCTTTCATGAATCCATAGCTAGACAGCTCTTCCCGAGATGCTATTAACAACAGCCTTAATTAATTATTCTTTCAGATTTTCTTTCCTCCTGTTCTTTGGTTGAAAGGGTAAGGGGACAGGGTTAGGAATTAGATCAGATTTAGGGTTGAGGATCACGACGGGGTTAGGGATAGGTACGTATACGTGCGCGCCCCTCGCGCAAAATGCTTGGGGTGCAGATAGATAAGCAACAAGTCTTAAGAAGACGAAGAAGAAAAAAAGCGTGGGTAGGAAAGAAGGCGGTGAGCAGATTGTGTCTGAAAGGACCTAGAATTTGCGTCAATAGAAAGAACCACTGGATCTATATCCTATTAGTTGTTGGCAGAGGATGGGGACAACGTCTTTTAGCGCTGCACAGAAAGTGAAAGTGTTGCATTGCTAGTTGGCTCAATGAGAAATTCTTGGGCAGCAATGTGCTAACTCAGCACGGCTTTTGTAAGAGGCAGGTATCTGGCACTGAGCCTCGGGGACATGAAAATGAAGGGAATCGAAAGTGGCAGGTACGTATCTAGTAGCGGTTGAGGGCGGGGGGGGGGGGGGAAGGAAGGAAAACGTGAAAGGAAAAGGAATGTCACTAGACTAGATAATACGATGAAACGGAGCTGGAAGGAAGAAGTGCCATTGATTGCTTGCATAGGGGAGGGTACAGAAAAAAGACATGAAGAGAGAGAGAGAGAGAGAGAGAGAAAGAAGGGGTCGCCGGAGGAATGTAAGGTAAAGTCAGCTGGCGTTAGTCTGGCAAAGTCAAAAAAAAAATTAAAAAGCAAATGCTGATGATGGTGCTTCGTTTCAACTGACGAGCTCTTGGCTTGTTGGCAGTGCAGATGCTCCAAGAAGATGTGATTTAAAAACAAGAACGGAGACTGAGAAGAAAAAAAAAAGGGAGAGCCGTGGAATAAATTGACAATTAAAGTCTTAAGTGGGATCGATCACCGTGCCTTCTTTCTTTTCCCCTTTCTCTTCCCACCTCCCCTGTTTTCTTCCTCCCTTCCAGTTTGCAACACACCACCATACCATACATTTCCCCAGGTAATATTTTCCTCCCATTCCCATTCTTCTCAGCAGCACGATTACCACGGGCTCCCAGCCAAAATCAACCATTTCTGTCACAACAATGGTGATCTTTTCAACATTTAGGCAGGATAAGACGATGTGCCCAGCATGCCTGGATCACATAAATAGATCTACAAACTAACATATTCATAATTATTTCAAGCTAAGCTTTGTGTGGTGCGGAACTGAATGATCTGGACATTGCTGGTGTTTAAATAGCCAAAAATTTCTGGCTTGGAAAAGACAAAGATGAAGAAGAAACTAAAGGAGGGGCGTCAGGGAGAGAGAGAGAGAGAGAGAGAGAGAGAGAGAGAGAGAGAGAGAGAGAGAGAGAGAGAGAGAGAGAGAGAGAGAGAGAGAGAGGGAGAGAGAGAGAGAGAGAGGGAGAGAGAGAGA